>JACXGI010019244.1:0-12326 GCA_016801175.1 Esox masquinongy
GGCCAACATTTCTAAAAATCCTTTTTTTGTATTGGTCTTAAGTAATATTCTAATTTTCTGAGATACTGAATTTGGGATTTTCATTAGTTGTCAGTTTTAATCATCACAATTAAATGAAATAAACATTTGAAATATATCAGTCTGTGTGTAATGAATGAATATAATATCCAAGTTTCACTTTTTGAATGGAATTACTGAATTAAATCAACTTTTTGTTGATATTCTAATTATATGACCAGCACCTGTATGTATATATATATATATATATATATATATATATATATAGATATTAAAAGAAAATGTTGAATGGAAACATGTAGTCTAATATTGTAATGACCTAACATAATTTCAATACTTTCTTTGGTTTTGAGTTGGGGGTTGGAAGGGCCAACAGGCAGACCGGACTCATTTATGGAAGTTCTCCTTCAACACCAATTATCCTAGAATCCAGACATTACTGCAAAACATTACAGCCTGCAGGCTGCACAGCCTGTGCCCACTGAAATAATCAAAGATTCTTGACGTGTAATTGATTGACCTTGCTTGCCATAATATGTGGAACATTGGAATGTTGGAATCCCTACGCAGCTGTCACTCAAACTTATTTGAAATACGCATATGGAATATAATCCAATACCACAGCTGAGAATAGATATGCTTGTGGTATATGGCCAATATAACACAGCTTAGAGCTGTTCTTAAGCATGACAGATTGCAGTGTGCCTGGACTAAGTGCTTAGCCGGGCATGGTATATTGGCAGTATACCACAAACACCCAAGAGGCCTTATTGCTCTTATAAACCACTTACCAACGTAATTAGAGCAGTACAAATTGTTCTGATTTCATTCCCTTGGTACAGGGTCTCATATATCATGGCTTTCATCCAATCAGGATTCAAACCACCTGGTTTATAATTACATTTGGAGACCATTTCTGCACATGCAGACCCTTTCTCTGCCAGAAGTGAAAGTCCTTTGCTGTGTTCTCCAGGTGAGGGAAGTTCCTAATCAAGGGGTAAATTACCTATTAAAAGGACTTCATTCAGGTCTTACTTAGGAACTTCCCTCAACTGTCCCTCACCTCTTCTGTAAAATTAGAAAGGTACAATGACTGGCGCTGTTATTCGACAAAAATTTTTAATTTCATAGAGACATAAAAACAATAATTTTTCAATTTGCCATCACTTGGAAGCGATCTAGCAACCCTTCGATTACTGGTCAGAAACTTGAACAACCATGCCACCTCTCTGTGTTGATGCTGTCTGGGGATCAAGATCTGCATTGTCAGTGAAAAGCTTTCGGCACATTCTGTACCTGTTAACAGTTAGTACTATGATATGCTGTTGTCTGTTATGGGCCACTTACAGAACACACTACGCTCTTTTCTTCTTTTGAACAACAGTGTTTTGCTTTCACTACCAGTTTACTGGAAAGGCTTCTGGCCTTTTTGTGAGTTTCCATCATTCACTAGAACTGAGTCCGAATCACTAGCCTGTTTGTGCTGAAAACCCCCTTCATTTCAATAATTATAATGGAGAATCCAAGAAGTAACGAGTTAGTTTCATCCAGTTAGTGCATGTTAGGTGGGATAACCGCACAGCGCAGCATTAACAAAAAACAAAACAATCATACAACAATCAGATGGAGCTAAGTTGAGTCATTGTAAGATTTAGAATAGGGTTAAGTTTAGGTATTTATTCAAACTGTTTAAGATAAGGTTTAAGGTTTGAGATAGGGTTACATTTAAGTATTAATTCTAACTGGTTACGTTAAGGGTTAGGTTTAGGGAGAGGGTTTAGCTAAGGTTTCCCATCCGCTTGTCCACAGCCTCCTTTCCTGGAATAGTGTTCACCATCGCCCCCTATTGGTAATTTGTTATGGCATAATATGATTATGTAGATTTTCAATTGTGTCTTCAGTGAAGCGTAAGTTTCATCTCCTCGCCAAATAGCCTTTGTTATTGGTGATGTTTTTGAAAGATAAAGAATGATTAATTGGACTAGCAACACCTTTGAGAATTCGTCATTGTCCTTCACATTCCTAAAGTGTCTCAGTGGATTCTGAGCGATTGTGCATGTTTGTGAGGGAGTCTGTCTGTTTTTGAGTGTATGTGTGTGTGTGTGTGTTTGTGAGTGTGTTTTAAGGATGTAGAGCAGGTATCAGGATATAATTAGATTATTAGAAGTTTGTAGGCTTATAGATGGATGCTGAGTTTAAAATACACATTTATATTTTAAAACTTTAATAAGGACTAAAATTAACAGAACATTTCTTTTTTTTAAGTTAAATACCTGTGAAGTCATACCAAAATAATTGTTTTGCCCTATTTTCGGATTTGTGACCAAAGCATAAAGTGTGGGGGAAGAACACCTCAAGTGGTTAAAAAATGTCATCCTCTTGAAGGGCTAACTAGACAGCACACTGCTCACATACATATTTTTTTATATATCTATATGAGAGGGTATGTAATTGGAGAACCAATTTTCACTTACTATGACAACCTGGTGGGTATATGCCCATAGCATTCTATGGGTAGGCTCCTCCTATGCCATCTATCTGAGTTAATGCTGCTTTTGAACTTACACTACATACTTACAAGGGGAAGCTAAATTTCTCTTATAACGTAATTGATTATAGGTCATATTTCATACACATCTTTAATCACTGTTCAGTTACTTCATTAAAACGTTATTTCTCTCATTATGTCCTTTTCACTGCTTTCTCACTGTCTGTTTAATCTCTCTCTCTCCTGCTGTACTGTCTTTCTCTCTCTCTCTCGCTGTCCCTCCCTCTCTCTGACACAGGTGGGCTGATGGGAAGTGAGGCTAAAAGTTAGAAGAGAGAAAGGAGGAAGACAGAGGGTGAGAAAAGTGAAGTAGGATAGAAAGGGGAAAGACAAGAAGACAGAGAAGGGAAAGAAGAGGAATACTGTTGAGAGAGACAGAGGGTGAAGAAAGAGGAGGAGAGGAGAGTTAGAGGAAGTGGAAGGAGTTCCTGGGTGTTTCTGTGTAGGTGAGGTAAAGGCTGTCTGCTTCAATTTTTACTAGTCTGTATTTCCAGAAGGTTGACAGGATCGTCTGGTCAGCAGATGGCAGCATCATATGGCCAGCAGGTGGCAGCATCGTCCAAACAGTATGTGGCAGCATCATCTGGCCAGTAGATGGCAGCAGGGTTTGGACAGTTGGACCTCAGAAACCTGTCAGGTCAGATCATCTCCTTGGTTGAAGGAAGGGCCTGAGCACTGTGGACAATGACTGTCTCTATTTCTGTCTGTGCATCGCTGTCTCCCTTGGTTTCTCCTCACTTTCTTTCACACTCTCTCCCTCTTTCACTATCTTACCCTCTCTCCTATATCTCTTTCTCATCCTCTTCCTCCCTCTATCCTAACTTTTTTCCTCCTTCAGTCTCATTCTCTGGGCTGTCAAATAAACTTCCAGTATGTTCCAGTGAGGTGTTATGTGCAGGAGCTGCAGGTTCTTTACTATGAACCACATTACTGTTTTATGTTCTGTGAAAATGTTCTAAACAACACCTCACAAGTTAGGTGTGCGTGCGCATGTGGGCGTGTGTGTGTGTGTGTTCATGTTGGCATGTCTGTAACTTCAGTTTCACCTATCTTATTTCCTTCACTAATTTCATACATTCCTGACCTGACCTTTAAAGAGCACATTGGTGTGACAGGTAGCCTAGCGGGTACTGGTTTGGGCTGTTAACCCAAAGGTGTCTGGTTCTAATCCCAGAGCCAACAAGGTGAAATATCTGTGCATGCCCTAAGCAACGCACCTAACCCTAATTCCTCTGGTAAATCGCTATGAATTCATGTCTGCCAAAAAACGTAGACATTGTAGATAATGAAAAAGGTCAAAATTACCATATTTATGTAACAAACATTTGTTAGTCATCAGGGTGATTGTGTCGTCAGAAACCCAGCCAGCAACTTTGTCAGCCCTCTGTTCCCCTGAGCCTCAGTCATTAGAGTGGTGATGACAGAGTACTGATAATAGATGGAACAATAAAAGAACACCCAAGCATTCTCATGGAACCATAAAGAACAGAGGGTGATTCTCGAGCACGGACAGCGGAAACAAACATATCCCTCTAAGAAAACAACAGTACGGTCCAAAAAAGAAACCAGGAAATAAGTAGATTTCTGTCCAACAATCCAAGTAGTCTAGATTCACTGTGTGCATCCAAGTGGTTTATGTCTCCCTTGGTGTTAGACATGTTAGACATTTGCAAGACTGTAGTTCAGCACGCTTGGTCCTCTAGTGGTGGCACCGAGCTACTAAAAGGATTTTATCAGCCCGTCATCTCAACCGTCCATCTGCTTGTTTGAATTCCACGTTGTCACTGCCACTTGTCCGCTCAACGTTAACATTCTCACAATCTGGCTGCTGAACCAGGCTCTCTTGGACAGTTCCTCAATAGGCACCTTGATAAGCTCACATCCCATCAAGGGCTCGCCACTCTTTAACCTCCCGTCGCCTGACTTGCACTAATTGCTTTCAGCCACTTTGTTTCATCCGCTGGCTCCCTCTGACCTCACCTTTTTCCAGGCCCCTCCAAAGCGATAAACTCAAGCTCATCTTCGCCAGAGGCAGTTTGTCTACTATCCTCAGTGCACTTCACACAGCCTCTACCCTGGTGGTTACGTGTAATGTTCTCTCTCTCTCACTATCCATCTTCTGTTCCATCTTCTCTCCTGAATCTTACTCCTCCCTCGCTGAATCTTACTCCTCCCTCCCTCCCTCCTGACAGCGAGCACATTTTGTGTGTATCTATTTGAATCCTTTGGATCACTGTCCTGCTTGAAGATCCAAAGAAAAACTAGTTTAAGGAAGGATTTTGGTCTATAATAATCAGGCACTCAACAGATCCCACGTTGCCATGTATCCTAAAAATGTTCCTAGGGCCCTTGAAGCAAAACAGCCCCATAAAATTACACATCCACCGACATGCAAACACTGGGATTTTGGTTATTTTCTGCCTTTTCAATCAAAGTCCCAAGGACTTGTAGCAAACTCCAGTCACTGACTTTCATGTCTTGGTGTAAGTCGACTTTTTCATCCGGCAAGACATCAATATAGATTGTTGGCATGGAGATGGCGTGTATTTGTAGTTTTTGAGACTTGATGAGCGCAACATTCAAACAAATTCTGTAATTAATCAACTGGTTACCAGTGGAGAATTTCATTTACCTCACAAACCATCTTGCTTAATGTGCCTGGGAGAAAAACACACTTACACCCACTTCTAGGAAGGTCCATCACAGCTGCATTTGATTTAAACGTCCTATTTATGAATAGTGGAGATGGTATTTAAAGGTATTTAGACATTTATTTGCAGTATTATTATTGCAAAATTTGTCATAATGAACCAACTTTTGTCTCATTTAATTTGTATGTTTGGCGTGTTTCACTTTACATTTGTTCCGCAGTGAAACAGGAAGTAATGGATGACCAATAAGAGATCCTACTGAAAGATACGTAAGTGGTTCACTTCTTATGAATCAGATTTGATTCATAAGAATTTTATGGGGATGCCAATAAACATGCCACATAGTTTTGAAAGAAATCTTTATTTCTTGATTAAGAATATTTTTTTTTCTTTTTACAAGTTTACCTTCTAGTATTTACACCGTTCTGCCATAACATTTTGACGACTGACAGGTGAAGTGAATAACGCTGATAATCTCGTTATCATGGCATCTGTCAGTGGGTGGGATATATTAGGCAGCAAGTGAACATTCTGTCCTCAAAGTTGATGTGTTAGAACCAGGAAAAATGGGCAAGCGTAAGGATCTGAGCGACTTTGACAAGGGCCAAATTGTGATGGCTAGATGACTGGGTCAGAGCATCTCCAAAACTCCAGCCCTTGTGGGGTGTTCCCGGTCTGCAGTGGTCAGTACCTATCAAAAGTGGTCCAAGGAAGTACAAGCTGTGAACTGGCGACAGAGTCATGGGCAACCAAGGCTCATTGAAGCACGTGGGGAGCGAAGGCTGGCTTTTCTTAGTCCCTACTTCTGATGCTTAGGTCATGGCACACATCTCTGAAGTGCCTGGCAGATATCTCAGCCAAGATGTCGCCCCATCACCTCAAGTTCAACCTCAACCAAATGGAGCTGCTGTTCCTCCTGGGGAAGGCCTGCCCTCTGCAATACATCTCCATCATTGAACAGTCCCCAGTGTCCCCCTCCCAGAGTGCAAACAGCCTGGGATTGACTCAAGACCATGCTCTGTCATTCTCTGAAAATATCAAAGCAGTGACTCGCTCAGACACATAAGAAGTGGGACGGGAACTAATTCCGGCACACGTCGTATCCTGTCTGGACCACCGTGACAGTCTGTGACTGTGCTCCCTGCTGGGCTCACAAGTTATACCATCAAACCCCTGCAACTTATTGTTACGTGCCCTTGTGGCTACTTGTTTTTTGTGTGTCTATTCCACTCTATGCCCACAGGTGCCCCTTTGTGATCGGATGCCGTTTCCCGCCAGTCGTTACACTTCCGGTCCGGGCCAATCGTCTGCCTCCTCCTCCCACATAAAAGAGCTGTCATTTTTTCCCTCTGAAGTTGTTTTTCTTTGATCTTGGTGATGCTGTTCTGGTTGTGTATGTTTGGTTACATACAACATATAGCATTTTTCCTTACGTTTATCTTTTTAGTTGATTTATAGTGGTTTGGTTATTCTTTTACTTAGCGTACACAGAGCACCTTATAGCAGGGGAAGTAGTTGACAGGTTAGATACCCATGGGTATACATTTGCTTTCACGTAGGTATTTTCTCTTTGTATTAGTACTTCAGTCTAGCAGTTTAGAGGTGGTTGTCACACTTTTTTATTAGATAGGGTTAGATAGTTTAGTTAGTATAGTCAGTTAGGGTTTGCCAAGTGATGTAGCTAGGTAAGATGATTATTTTCTAAGATTAGTTTAGAGTAGGGATCTTTTTGTGTTTTAGAGACAGCCAGTATTTTTCCCCTGTCTGTCTGTAAGTCTGTTTGTTGCTTTGTACTACTGATCAGTTGTAAATACATGTCTATATGGACATTCAATTACTTTGCACTGTAGTTCTGGTTGCTGTGTACTTTTGGATTATATGTTAGTGAAGTGTAGGTGTTACGTTCCCACTCTCCCCAAAATTGTAGCCCTGGGGTTCGTAACACATCCAGAACGATGAAGCCCGTCTGGTGTTCCATTTTACCAGAAGCTCCCACTCCGACCAGTCCACTCTGCCAGTCTCTTTACCATTCTACCCCTACAAACATCTAAATGCTGGGTCAAGAAGGCTCATTCATTGGGAAGTAAGATTTTGTTTTGTGTGAAACAGCGGTGTAAGTATCCAGATATGGTGTGCATCCCAAAGGGAGCCTTATTTTCTGCTACTCTTGACATTCCCTATCTAGGGCGCTATGTCTGACCAGAGCACACTGTTTTCGTAATGAGTGTACTTTGTGAGGAGTATGTTGCCGTTAAGATGTGTCTGTTCTTTGTTCACCCTTGCTATCTTCTCCTCTCCTCCTCAGAGTTCTCTGTGTAGTCTCACAGTTTCTCCTCGTCCGTGAGGTCAGGTTAAGGTCAGCGCTCAACGCCTCTCACCTCCAATCCCAGCCAAGCATCTCACAAACCAACAAGGAAGGTCTGTGAAGAATTATAATGCCACCAGCTGCGTCTGTGCCGAGTACTAAACGATGCCTTTTTAATTTCTGATATTGTGCACATCAGCTTGTAGCTTCTTCTAGCGGATAATATCTCTACGACTGACCCTCCATATTAACAAATATAACAGTCCTCTCTGGCATTTTCTGAAATATGTATTATTAACAATGCATATGAAAAAAAAAATTCCGTTTAAAGAGGTATATTCACCTAAATTAAAAAATTATATATTGTTGATTAGTACCGTGCACGCAGTGTATTTTTGTACAAGGTATGACAGAAATCGATGATTTTATTTTGTTTACATGGCCATTGGCTCATATTTGTGTCAAAATTTTAATGCAAGTAAACTGTACCATCTTTAACATCCATACTTCATGTGAAAATAAAGTAACTTCACTGAGTAACAGACAAATTGTTCAGATAATTTAGGATCAACAAGTCCGCATCTGGAACCAGTGGCCAGGAAAACAAAGCAAAAACTTTATTTGTAGGGTATTCATATTAATTTGAGAACAGGCGTTATTACTCAGAGGAACTTTCAGGACTGAGTGCACACAAATCTTACTAACCCCCCATTGATTGCCTAGCAATCAATTAACGTACTGCATAACACTGATTGCTTAGCAAGTAAAATACAATTGTACGTACATGTTCATATTATGGGTGAGCAATCCCTTTAATTGTCCATTTAGTGCATATCCAAAACAGTTGTTTAGTAGGAGCTATGTCTGTACATTCAGTAGAAGCTATACGTTCATACATTGTATAAACTGGTTGTTTAGTAGTAGCTATATGTCTATACATTATATAAACTCGTTGTTTAGTTGTACAGTATGTCTGTAGAGTGCCCTTTAATCATTATGCGCTTATCAAAAAATGTCTAAATAAATTTCAGACATGGTCTAGCCTGAACAGTTTTGAATCTGTACCAAATGAAGCATATTTGCTGTTTAGTATACTATTTTGGACTTGGGCTCGTTGGACTGCAGTGCACTGTTTTATATGCAATATGCTGCCATTTGGGACCCATCTGTTCTCCATCTGGAGCTAGTGCCAGCTCTCTTTAATATGTGACTAAAAAGGAACGAGAATAAATGGAGTGCAGGCAGGGGAAGAACAGAGAATTAGAGGAGTCAGAGGAGAAAGGAGAGGAGGAAGGAGACAAAAAGGAGACAAAAAGAGGAAGAGAGAGAGTGGTTTTGCAATGCATCATGGGGCTATGAGCCAGGCCAGGCCACCCTCAGTCAGTGTAACACACCCATCAGGTCCAGACTCCACAATTCCACATTATTTTGATGGATCGATAAAAACATTGTTTTTGTATTCTGCCACAGGAGATTTTGAAGCTATAGGCAACTCTTCGCCACAAGGCATTAGACATTCCTGAAGTGGCCAAGTATCACGGAGCAGCTGGCTATTTAATACTTAGTGCACTTCTTTTGACCGCAGCCCGAATGATTCCGGTCAAAGGTAGTGCACTCAAACGAAATAGGGTTCCATCTGGAACGCCTTTGTTTCCCATCGTCCTCTCCGAAACATCCGTCATGAGGCCATACACTTACTTGCGAGGATTAATTATTCCTCCAGTTTAAAAAATAATAGCTTTTGCAGGCTGTCAGGGTAGGCTTTAAATTAGTTGTAATAACTGGACAGGGGGGAGATAATGCTTTTAACTGAAACTAAACACACACCCACATGTGCCCGTGCGCGCACACATACGCACATACACACACATACACACTCTCACGCACATGCGCATACACACTGTCACGCACATGCAAACAGATTCACTCACAGGTCAAGTCTACATGATAAAAATAAACAGCTGCACAAAGGTATATTGTGTTCTCTTGGTCTACAAAAAAAACGATCACAGAGCTTGCTTTACCGCTGAGATTATTCACTGGGACTGCCCTTCCAGTAACCCCTCTGACTCTGAGGTGTTTAATGCGCAAATATGGAGATGAATTGGACAAAAGTTTGCGCTGATCCTGAGCTGAACCTGGATATTGTTCAATAAGCCTCTTTGTTGTTGGCTGAAGTTTCAACCACTGTTTATCTCCCAACTGGGTGTGCCAGACTGCAATAAATCCTTAAACTTCAACATCAGGTAGGGTGGAATTGGAGACCACAGAATGATGCTTCAGACTTGGAGCAAATGTAATGTAGTGATGTGGCCTTAAGGAGCAGACAGCCGGAGAGGGGATCAGTGGAATCACCATAATCTGATTAACCATGAAGACCATTGTTCTTCTTTCAATTAAGAATTTGCACTTTGATCATTTCTTACTAACAAAAAAAAGGATGAGACGTACATTTCTGCTAAACACAGTCACAACATAAATACCACTATCTGCAATGATAATTAATGAATTGTCTGATCCAACATCCTAAAGAATTTAATTTGTAATCAATATAAATCGAAATTAGATGTATTTCCCCTGGGATTAATTGAAGCCCACCATAGCAGTATTCACGTAGTGTTTTCTTTATAATATTCACCTTGTGTCCACACACTTCTAATCCTAAAAATGAAAAACATAACTGTCTGGGTCTAACCCTGGTCGTTGTTATAGATGTTCATGTACAACACATAACTGTCGGGAGCTAACCCTGGTAGTTGTTATAGATCTTCATGTACAACCCATAACTGTTGGGGTCTAACCCTGGTCATTGTTATAGATGTTCATGTACAACACATAACTGTCGGGGGCTAACCCTGGCTGTTGTTATAGATGTTCATGTACAACACATAACTGTCTGGGTCTAACCTTGGTAGTTGTTATAGATCTTCATGTACAACCCATAACTGTTGGAGGCTAGCCCTGGTAGTTGTTATAGATGTTCATGTACAACACATAACTGTCTAGGTCTAGCCCTGGTAGCTGTTATAGATCTTCATGTACAACACATAACTGTCTAGGTCTAGCCCTGGTAGCTGTTATAGATCTTCATGTACAACACATAACTGTCTAGGTCTAGCCCTGGTAGCTGTTATAGATCTTCATGTACAACCTATAACTGTTGGGGGCTAACCCTGTAAGTTGTTATAGATGTTCATGTACAACACATAACTGTCTGGGTCTAACCCTGGTCGTTGTTATAGATGTTCATGTACAACACATAACTGTTGGGGTCTAACCCTGGTAGTTGTTATAGATGTTCATGTACAACACATAACTGTCTGGGTCTAACCCTGGTAGTTGTTATAGATGTTCATATACAACACATAACTGTCTCGGTCTAACCCTGGTAGTTGTTATAGATGTTCATATACAACACATAACTGTTGTAGACGGGGCCAACTTTCCAAAAAGGCCACTAGGAGGGACCTTCCAAAATGCACTTCAAAAAATGAATAAAAATGCAAATTGTGAAGTGCAGTTCCCATGTTTCAGTAGCTGAAATAAAAGATCCCAGACATTTTCCATGCATAAAAAAAACATTTTTCCTAAATGCTGTACACAGATTTGTTTAAATCTGTGTTTCTGCTTTTCTGAGGTTTGAGGCTTTAACAGACAGGCACAGAACCAGTGAGAGCAGAGTAAATGCTGAGACAGGCAGACTGACAGACAGACTGATAGGTGTTTTTACATATCGTATTTGTTTTAAACTTCAGTCACCGGTACACAAAAGGTTGAGGAACAATGTTAATAACTGCACTGCCAATGTGTCTGAGCAGGTTATGTAGGCTGGTGTGGACAAAACGTCCGGTGCCCAATTCCTGTCCCAGTCCCCTTTTGAGCAAAGCCTTGTTTTTAGCTGGTTTCCATGGCTACTCAGGAGAAATATCAATACATCCAACACTATGGTCTGTTTTTCCCCATCTCTTCACCAACACAGTGATTTATCCAGGAGAAGCCCAGGCTTGGAAAAAGTTTGAACTGCTGTTTGACCTCCTTTATGCTTTGGTTACCATATTCACAGACATGTGCCTACAGTGTGCAAAGTATATTTTGGATTTGTTTTGGAAATGGAATGTTGGAGCCAGACGAGTAACACGTTTGTATAAAAATATTGGCAAAAAACAAAAACAGTTGCTACAGATCGTGAGGTTTTCCAGGTTGGTTCTCCCGTATCATTGACGGACAATTAGTTCTCACCGTTGCACTTGGATGTGTTTTGCGAGGGAGACTTCAGATTCTTCACCCAGCAGTTTTAATACTTCACCCTCAGGACGGGCTGTTATTGCCTGTTTTCATGTCCAACAGTAGATCAATTTTAATAAAACGCACATGGCAAGGTGTGAGTCACAGCACCTTTCAGGGTCATAAAATAGATATTAGCCTTGTTTAGGTTCCATGAATGTGTCACTTCCATCAGTTTAATTACACTAAAACATCAAGATAGCCAGGAAAACTGAGCCCTATCATCCAGGAAGAGATCAGATTCTCAACTTTTATTGCTTTTTAATTTATTGAACTTGTTTTTCTAAATGGGCTCTACATAAATTGTCTTTATGAAATGGTATAACTTCTTTAGACATTTCATGTCAATATGCATCAAAACAATTACATATTGTCAACATACATTAGAATACCTGCAAATCATACATCTTAAGCAAATCACTGAAACCAGAATATCTGATGTGGGCTTAATCAAACACACATTAACCACACACTAACATACACAAATTAACCACACACTAACCACATACACACACTAACA
>JACXGI010019245.1:0-12151 GCA_016801175.1 Esox masquinongy
CTCTCTCAGGATACGTGCATCATGAACAGACCCAGGCCACTTCACGACACAGTTTGTGATGATGAGGTCAGCATCGCCCACAAGTTGGATGTTGATGCTGCGCCTCCCCTTTCGGTTGATGTACTCCCAATCCCTCTCATGAGGTGCTTGGATATGCACATGAGTGCAGTCAATAACCCCAATAGTATTGGGCATGTTCTCCAAAAGAAAAAACTTGCTTTGTCGGGGCAATCTGGACATCCTTCGGAAGTGAAACAAACTGATTGACCAGGCTGGCCAATGCAATTGACACAGCTTTCACTACATCACTCACAGTTGATTTGTCCACTCCTATATTGTCACCAAAAACTTGGTAGAAAGTCCCAGATGCATAGAAGCGCAGACCAATGAGGACCTGTTCTTGCACAGACAGACTGTGACTCCTTCGGGTTCTCCGTTGAAGTTTTGGCCTGACAAGGTCTGCAATGTACTTAATATCAGCATTCCCAAAGCGAAAGCGAGCATACAGTTCTTCAGTGGTGTATTGCTCCAGTGGTTGTGCACGCTCAACATACATCCTTTGACGGTATCCTCTTCCACCAAAACGGTGGTAGCGATGGACAATACCTGCCATGTCAGTGCCTCTCTCGAAGTCCACTGCTGACGTGCTGTGGCTTGTGTTCAATTAAATCAATCATGCCCAAGGCCTACAAATACTATGTTCACTACAACAGATGAAGTGGAACCATGGTCTCAAAAGGACCTAATTTCACTGTTGCAGAAACCCATGCACTGCTGGAAGGTGTTAAGTGCCATTATGCCTCAATAGTAGGAAGCTCTGTGGCGGGTGGAATGGTGACTAACAAAAGGAAGAAAGACATTTGGGTTGAAATCACCCAGAATGTGAATGCAATGGGGTCTGGCCAGAAGAGGACCTTGGAGCAAGTGAAATTGAGTTGGAAGAATCTGTGGGCCAGAGCAACAAAGGACCTTGCTGAAGCAAAAAACACCCAAACAGGCAACAAACCCTTTAAGAAAGGTGAATACACTGATGTGGTTCTGGATATTATTGGAGGTGAGAACTCTAAAGCCCTGCACGGGATTCAAGGTGTTGTAGGGGATGGTGACCCTACGATTATAGAGGAAAGTGAGCCAGTTCATCCTAATGCAGAAGAAACATTCATTTTGGATCTCAGCCCTATTATTGAAGAACAACCTGGATCCTCACTGGTAGAGCCAGCAGTCACAGGAGCTCAGAAAAGAGGCTTAAAGCGTCCTTTGCCGAATAATAATGATGATGCCTATGAATCGCTTCTTAAACGAGAAACTGAAAGAGCAGAAGCACAGATACTCCTGGCAGTGGAACAAATCAAGCTGACCAAACTGCAGCAAACCAAAGCGAAACTTCAGATCCGCTTCCTAAAAGCAGAGCTTGGAAATGCTGGTCTCTCCTCCTCAGATGAAGAACCCTGAACATTCTTTATTTTGTTAACCATTGGAAACTTGGCCTTTTTTAAAAAAAAAGACATTTTCAAAATATCCACAATGTATTTGTTAATGTATATTTGTTTTTATTTGTTGTGGCTCAGATGAGGGGTAATAAAAGAAATTATGAATGGAAGTGGATGTTTATGTTATTTTTGTGTTTTGTCTCAAAATAAGAAACACAGTGACCCCATGTTGGCTCTTCTACCTGTTCTTTACATAGCTGGTAGCCCACATTGTGATATGTTGTCCAATTTAGAGCACTGGTAATCCGGATTTGGTAATCTTGAAAACTGTGTATCTGGATCAGGGTGATCCAGTCCAATGTTGCTTTGAAAAACCGGCATAAAAGTAAGACGGATTACCTGATCCTGAATAGCAAAAAATTGGATTTCCAAATCTGGATAATTTTGATCCAGATTAAATGTTTTGAACAACTGGCCCCTGGCGTTTGTGCAGAGGGAGAATCAAATCCAGTTCAGACAGTGAATAAGAATGTGAATGTACAGTTCCTGATGGGAGAACTAATAGAGACAGACTAGGACTCCAGCAGGCTTGCTGGATGAACAAATCCACAGTTTAATCCATGTTGACTAACTCTCCAAATCAAATGAAGATTAACTTGACTTTTGTGTCTCTTGTTGGTCTGGAGTTAAGCTTCCCATAAATACACATATAGAATCAGAATTTTTACCACTAACGAACGATAAAGGTTATGATTGGGGGGAATACCCCTGATTGGGGGAGAAAACCCCAATCATAACCTTTAGTAGTAAAAATGCTAATCTCACCCAAGGTCAGCATCTTAGGTTTACTTCACTCTTCTCTGTCTTGGTCACGCTCTGTATAAAAGTTACCTCTTCACAGATCTTAGTTTAGATTTCCCCACTCCCAATCCTGTCATTAACCACCTGCAATGGAATAAATATCTGACCCTGAATCAGTGTTTATAAAGTATTTAAAGAATATTTTCGACAGCATTGTTTGCTAGTTCACACATAAAATAATACCTTTTTTCATGCCCTTAAGAACCCAACATAAAAATAATCGGAATTCGCCTTGAGCACTCCAACCAGGGGTACTGGGGTCTAGGAATATATTGTTAACTATTGGGATGATGATAGTGAAACCAGACAAATTGGTTTCCATAAGGATTTTTGTCTGGTCCTGACTTGGTTAAAAGACTATTTCTGGCTTCGGGGTTAAGTTTAGAGTAAAACTTACTAGTGGGGTTAGTGTTAGAATTGGGGTTTCTTTTTGTGTTAGGCATTACAGATATTGAGGTTAAGGGGTATTATTGTGACTAGATAATGTTCGGTAGCACAAGCTACATAAACCTCCATAGACCTTGTCCTGAGAAGTGTTGTCCTTCCAAACCACACTAAAAACTGTGAACGTTATAGCCAGGCTCTCATTTTCAATCTCAGGAGGTGGAGGGGTAACTGCCAGTGCCTAAACGCTCACGGGTGTAAAAATGATGTGTGCAGAGGGGTGCATGCAGCTAACAAGAAACTAGACCAGACACCAAGCTGAAAGCAAACCCTTACCGGGAATTTTACTACATACTGTACATAGCACAACGCACAAACAACAACATACCAAGGGTAGACAGCGGACAATCATTAAACTGGGAATCAAGGAGAAGGGCTGGGCGAATGGGGTCCAATCAAAGAAATAAGGAAAACCAAGACCCTAAGCTTCCCTGCACCTCTGTCCCTGCCTACACACTCTAACCCCAATCCAGCTGCCTAACTTCTACAAAATAAATACTATGGGTGACACCCGCTCGCATCTAACCTAGGGTGTTTAACAGAGGGTCATCTAACCTAGGGTGTTTAACAGAGGGTCATCTAACCTAGGGTGTTTAACAGAGGGTCATCTAACCTAGGGTGTTTAACAGGGGGTCATCTAACCTAGGGTGTTTAACAGGGGGTCATCTAACCTAGGGTGTTTAACAGAGGGTCATCTATGGGCGAATGTATACCCCGGGTATCTTACCTATCCCTTCTCCCTGGAAAAAGGTAAGTGGATGGAAACAGCAGGAAGGGCAAGCAGGCAGACAAGACAAAGGCAACCAAAACAAACTCTGGAACAGATCTCTCTCCATCCTGCGATCTCTCGTGCTGCACAAACACAAGTTCTTTATATACAGCCAGGCTTGATTGAGAACAGGACTCCAGAGGACAGGCCACGCCCACCCTCATCACCAGCAACTCACCACACCTGCGAAAGACAGACAGACAAACCACCCGGCTACAACACCCAAACACAGACACACAAAAACAACCCACACTCTGCAAAGGGGATGGGGAGAAGCAATACATTATACGTAACAATGGACAAAACACTGTAAGGAATGTTTCCAGCACATTCTTGAATCCATACCGTAAAGACTTCATTCTGTTCTTTAGGCAAAAAGGGGTCCTACCTGATACTAAGTAGGTGTAACTAATATTGTTATAATTACATTATACATTTCAAGCATTGTGTTCTTGTTTTAGAATGCAGTTAGCTTGGCAGCCCAATTTTGATTTTGTTGGTCCCAAAGTTGGTGTACTGATCAACCAGATAAGCTCTGAAAAAGATCTGATGTAAAAAGATCTAATGTGATAAGATCTGGTGTGATTGGTCAAATACCAATTAGTGGAAAATATATCAAAATTGGGCTGCTTTTGTAAACGCAGACGAATGGTCGGTGTGGGCCTAATGTCAACGAACACAACTACTTTCAGTTTCACTTAGTCAACCTCTTACTTTTGGGTCCAGACGGATTTTACTGACGATTGATGCTAGCTAAATTCTCATTGGCTCAAAAATGACATCCAAGCTTATTACGACTTAAAGCATGCAAACCAGTGTTGCCATGTCCGCTTATAATATGCGACTTTGGGCTTTTTTTTCTGAAGTCGCTTGAAATAATCACGAGTTCGCGGGTTGCGTTTTTTTGGGCGTGTTTTAAAAGGTTTGGTCGCTTGTTAGGAAAATCTGACAAGCGACTTGGTTTTTGTTTTTGTACATTTTATGGTCGCTACTTTCCCTAAATGCATTGATTGACACTGTCTGCTCACAGCCTCACAATAATAAAAGTGTTGTAGTGTAATTCGCTCTACTAGAAATCCTCACGTGGGTCTTTCATGCCCCCACCTCCCTCCCATTGGCGAAAAATCAAGTTGGAATTCCAGTCGATGTTACAAGTTTCAACGTTTATTTGTCAAATGCACCGATCAACACAGCGTCGTCCTGAACAATTAAATTATTGTGGCATGGCACCCGACAACTACGTAGTGAGAGTTAAGAAGAATATATAAGCAAAAATATAGCCAGACAAAAAAAAACCAAACAAACACTAGCAGCAGTTCAAAAGAGTGTACTGTACTACAACAAGCAGCAATCTGGGTATTAGTCTATTATTGATTATAGATATGGCAAGTAAGGCAGTAGTATACATAACAATGTAAACTAGCAGCAATTTGGTAGAATTATTGAATATTATAGATACATATGAGTGTAATAAGCTAATGAATGGTGACAGCACACTGCAACTGCGTAATGAGAATTAAGAAGAAAAATACACAGCAAAAATATAGCAAGAAGAGAAAGCAATAATATGCACAACACTGTACACTAGCAGCAGTTTAGAAAGAGTACTGTAAACTACCAGCAATATTGGTGGTGGTTTTGAAATTATAGATAGGCCTATGGCAAGTATGACAATAATATACATAATGTAAACTAGCAGCAATTTTTTAAAGTAGGATGGGGAGTATGAACAGTATGGTAGATGAATTGAATATTATAGACACTAAGTACAGCAGTGATGATGAGTCATCATTCATGACATTAGATGACATAGCACTAGATATATTTCCAGACATTTGCCGCCAACAAAGTGGTCCAAGTTTGGCAAAAAGTACAACAACGACTGTGTACATCAAGTGGCCCGTGATGACTGTAAAGCTCTGGGCAGATACTGCAAAGCAGAATCTATTATTACAGTATATAACAAAAAACAAGCATAACACAGCCTACTCGTATATATACAGCCTACTAATAGTAGATACATATGGTACTAATGTATTTTATGCTCCCCCTTAGTGCTCCTGTCCCTTTTTCCATCTCTCCTCTCATATTCTGCTCGCAGTTGATCAGAGATGAGTGGATGGTGCCTGCCCTCCATATACGCGTTGTTGACGTTTGATTATTTTTTGTAAAGAATTTTTTGCTTGTTGATGTTAAAATACATGTTTTGCGTTTCAAACAAGGAGTGGCTTCAGTTGAATATGTTGCAGGCTCATTCATTGACCGTTACACGCCATAACAGTATTGGGCTTGTTTTGGGCTTGTTTTTGAAGCTGCGGTTGCTTGTTTGACTCGCGAGAATTGGCAACACTGATGCCAATTTGTCAGGTCATTTGTGTCTCAAAGCTCAGAAAACAAAGTTTCTCCTAGGCTAATTGACGAACATCAATATGAAGGTTTTTATCCTGCTGATCGTGGGAATAGGACTTCTTTATAGCGTATCTGCTGGTCAGTATTCATTTATTTTATATTAAGAAATATTTTTTGTCCGTTATTGTAGGTTTACTTAATTTTATAGCATATTAGTACCACTAGGCTATTTTGCCTCGGTACGTGAGGGAGGATTTCTGTGAGAATCTATGGTTAGCTCGAAAACATCCAGTAATTATAACTATGGCTTTCATAAGATTTAAAAGCCTTTGAAATATGTTTAACAGGTATACAATTATATACTTTTTTCATAACAGATTTTTAGGCCATGTTGTAGAACATGTATCTAACATGTCTGAGTAACAGTGCTGAGGCACGGGCTAGCAGTTGCATTTCCAATGGAAAATAACACATTGCATGTTTTTTTCTATCGCATGTTGACCAGTGGATAACCTATAGTCTGTGATCTTCACATAGAGATCCTGTTAAATAAGTATTCTAATGACTAATTGTATCGTTATTAATCTTAGAAAAAACACTTTTGGGTTAATAAGAGTTCCATTTCAGTCTAGTTACGTTCAGTTTCATTTCTGATGTTTATGAGAATAAATAAAATAAATAAAACAATAGGAAAAATTTATTGAGCAAAAAAAAAGAATAATAAAAAATGACTTGAGCAGATTGGGCCTTTTTAGATGAAAGCACATTCAGTCAAAGATAATTGACCTCTTTAAAGCAAACAAAATATCAGTGCAGGAACATCAAACTCTTAGAATGACCCATGACCTCCATGGTCCGACTCCCAAACCTACAATACAGTGTCTTCTTACCTGTCAGTCAGTGATTGTGATCAAATTGATCAGAAATACAGTGTAGACATTGTTGATGTTGTAATTGACTACTGTAGCTGGAAAAGGACGATATTTTTTATGTAATATCTACATTGGCATTCAGAGGCACATTATCAGCTAACACCAGTCTTGTGTTCCAGTGGCATGTTGTGTTTGCTAATCCAAGTTGATCATTTTAAAAGACTGATTGATCATTAAAAAATGTTTGCATTTATGTTAGCAAAGCTGAAAACTGTTAAAGAAGCAATAAAACTGGCCTTCTTCAGACTAGTTGAGTATCTGGTATGTCAGCAATTGTGGGGTTTGATTACAGGCTCAAAATGACCAGAAACTAAGAACTTTCTTCTGAAAGTCTTCAGTCTGTTCTTGTTCTAAGAAATGAAGGCTATTCCATGCAAGAAATTGCCAAGAAACTGAAGATCTCATACAACGCTCTACTACTCCCTTCACTGAACAGTGCAAACTGGCTCTAACCAGAATAGAAAGAGGAGTGGGAGGCCCTGGTGCACAACTGAGCAAGAGGACAAATTCAGTAGAGTGTCTAGTTTGAGAAGCAGTCAGCTGGTATTCTGTCTATAATGAAAACAATATTAATTCTAAAAGCTACTACTTACCATCACAGGATCTCTATTTACTGTCAGTTCCCACTGTCCGTATAGAGATGGGCAGAAAAGCTGTGAGGGTTGCTGCTCCGACTACATGGAAAGGTCTTCAATCTGACCTCAAGATGCAGGATGTTGTTGCACTGGGGTTGTTTAAAGATACATTGAACATTTAGTTCAGGGCTTTTAATACTGTGCATATTTTTGAATGGTAGTTGTATTTTTTTGGTTATTTATTAGCACTGGATGGGATTGTTGCTGTATTTTGATTTCTCTATGTTGTCTTGTGTGTTTTAAATTAGTTTTTGTTTGTTGATGCCAGTCTTGGCCAGGAAACTACTGTAAAGTAGTTTTTTTTTTATCTCAATAAGTCTTTTTCCTGGTTAAATACATTTAAAAGCTAAATAAAAATCATAGTAATAATAACAGAGTGGCCAGCACAGTCATCAGATCTCAACCCTATTGAACTGTTGTGGGAGCAGCCTGACCGCATGGTACGTAAGAAGTGTCCATCAAGCCAATCAAACTTGTGGGAAGTGGTTCAGGAAGCATGGGGTGAAATCTCTTCAGATTACCTCAACAAATTGACAAGTAGAATGCCAAAGCGTTTTGAAGGACACACTTAATTATTCCAATTAAAATCATTATTTTTAACCTTGTCAATAACTATATTTATTATTCATTTTGCAATTTCATATTCAAATGTATTTTATGTATGTTTTCATGGAAAACAAGGACATTTCTAAGTGACCCCAGTCAGTAAAGTTCAGTTATGTTGGTACGGTAGGACAATTATGGTGTCCGACTGAAATCGGATTTAATCCATTGGTATTGAAAGAGTTATTAAGTCAACAAAATATAAAGTCTTATTCTGTCAGTTTAGTCAGCATCTCTTGACTTTCAAGGGGTGTTCATAAAAAATGAACAAACAAAAAATCTTTGCTGTCATTCATGCACTAGAATATTACATTACAACTGAAACTAAATTGAAAGCATACTGTGCCCTCCATAAATATTGGGACAGCAAAGTCAAAATAGCAATTTTTGCTGTACACTCAAGGCATATGAAAATACAATTACAAGATGAATGAGGCAAAAGAGCACAGTGTCTTTTATTTCTGGCAGTTTGAACACGTGTATTTTAGCACTTAAGAATAAATGCACTTTCAGAGTTCCATCCCCACATTTCATGTGAGAATAAATATTGGGACAGTATTTCTACTTTTGATCAGGTGTTTCCTGTTGCATTGATTGTTAACACATAAAAGAGCAGGGCATGGGAAATCTCAGTGCTCTAAATCTCAAGGGAGAGAGTTGAGGGTTGTTTCCGGAAGTCAACCATCACTTTGATGGTTCTGTCCGTGTTAAATTCCAGATTATTTTGCTGCTGAAAAGTAGTCTGGTATGTGCATACCCATTTTTACCAGTCCACCCTAATAGACCGGAAGTCTGTGATAAGATGGAGCTGGACAACTGAGATATATTTTAACCCCACTGGAACCCTGGCCCCTTTATCTGGACACTTTCAACATATTTGACAACTGGGGCTACAGTAAATGCAGACTCATTCCAGTCAGGGTAATATACTACAGGCTGACTGTAGAGGGATGACTAACTCCGGTCATCCCTTACTGACAGTTTCTCTGTATCTCCTGCTGCTGTCAGAGGACTTTCCAGGTTGTCCTTCTTTTTGTTTCTGTACCAAACATTGAAGCCATGGAAGTATAATAAATTATTGTCAACCCATATTTGATACCAAACTGCCAATGGTGTGCATGACCAAATATCAAAATCTTTAATAAATATAACAAATGTTCATTCCTGGAGTTTTCTAAATAGCATGGATACTTGAATTGGAACCAGTCATTTCACCCTAATTTTACCGGAACTACATTTTTAATAGTACAATTGTATTTGTAGTGTATTAAAAAACAGAATTTCCATATTTGTATTAGCCTATGTATTTTAAACACATTTCATTTTGGGTGCCATATTTTAAACACTTCATTTTGGGTGTCACTTTTCATCACTGTTCACTGGGGGTAAATAGCAACCTTCAACATGCTATTTACCCCAGTGAACAGTGACGTGCAGTGTCGATCCTATCTGCTGTTAGGCATTTTTCTGTTCGCTTTAGCTCAGTAGCTGTCCTAGAGTGGTATCAAATCAGTTACTTTTCACAGAAGGATACAGAAGGATGATTTTCAGAAAGCGCTTCAGCGACAACCTTGCACATTCTGATATAATGGGTTACAATGGATAGAACTATCCCACATTAGTTTGTTAGTCTGTCTAATTTTAGTTTAATCTGTGCCTGTATTAACTTGGTATAATTAAAGATTCATTTGAAATTAGTGGATTGTTAGTTTTATGTGACTCATTTTAGGATATCAATGTTGTCTGAAGTTTATGCACTAGTGTAGTATTGTTAGGACAAATAATAGTTATAGCCATGGATTTTACAAAACAATTAATTGAAATTAAAGTAATCTAATGAAAATCTGTAAAATAGACATGAGTAAAGCTACAGTAACTAAGAACCTCAATCCATACTTTTAATTAAAATCAAAACATAAAGTACACCATACAGATTTATTTTCTTAAATATAATGCTTATGGCCCCTTCAAGTACTAATTGTTCAATCAAATCACACTATGTACAGGCAAGTTTGTGTTAACCAATCAAATTGCATAAGTCGTCATAGGTGTAAGAGCTTAGATGAACAACAGAACCAATTAAATTGTTGGTGGTTGCATTTGATAAAAATGAGAATGGTAAGACCATCCTGAAGGTCTGTGTTTTTCAGGACAGACATTCTAAGGCCCAACAGCTCATGCCTAGAGGTCAGGATCTGTAGAATAATGTAATAGCGTGCCCTAAGGTCTTGTGAGTCAAGCCCCACTTTTTTTGTTCGCTTTTTGATCGCTGCATTGGTGACAGGAGTGGGTAATCCCTTGCCTAACGACTCAATCTCGAATAATCATTAAGTGTTGTCTACTGCTTACTATTGCTCACAATATAGTAAACCCTGTATGTAGCTCACATTCATTTATTACAATGTAAATGTATTGCTCTTGTATTTCACAAGCAACGATGAACTACTAAATACACATTCACAGCGGTGGGAAGTAGGGGTGCTTAGGAGATGGCTGCCTGCTTTATTTTGTGCCATGATGAGACTTGTAGTGTTTCTGCTGGTGGGCCTTGTGCTGCCATGGAGTACTTGACTTTGATTTATCAAATTATGAAAATATTTTGCAATGTATTGACCTAATTGGTTCTGCTATGTTATTTTAATGTTTTGGCTACTCTTTCTGACTTGTGCTCAGCAAACCAGTTAATCAGCGTATGTGCCACATTCTTTGGTGAGGAAGATTGTGCTACAGCAACTTTTTACTGAATTGTACCCCATGCTTAGACAACTCCTCACATTATGAGTCATATAGAATTGGATTGTTAACAATGCAAGTGGGTTTTTCTTATTATTTTTCAAATGCACGGATCAGAGGAGAGCAGTGACACATTGTTCAGGCCATGGGTCAGCATTTATTTGGACCTTTTTTTACTCCCCACATTAAAAAGGTTAATTCTGCGTCCTTTATGGACTTGCTATTATGGGTTGCTGGGAGTATTGCCCAGGTGCATAGTAACACCTCATGCACTGGGACCCTCCAATTACTTTGTAATTGTCAATGTTACTTTTTTCCTTTTTCAATTAGCCTAACAATTTAAGCATGATTCAATTACATTACTATTTTACATTATTATTTTTGTTGCTCAATCTGGGTGGGTCAGGCTTTCCTATAAGTGGGCTGGTGACCACCCAGACACACTTGTGCCTATACAACTGTGTCAGCGATTGGATCATCTCTAACCAACCAAAGTAACAAAGCCAATTGCACATTTTCTAAATATTACTTTGCTCCTGTTCGGTTGATCGACACAACCTCTACATGAGTAGTTTTAGCAGAAGGTCAGTTGTGATGTGTAGTTGTACATGTACAGCAAAATAGTATATTCATGTCAAACAACCATTTATTATTATTATCTATTATTTTGAAAAAGAAAACCATAAAATGTAAGAGAGGCAATGATAAAAGGTACATTAATGGCTTTACTGCTTGTTGATCAAGCTTAGTTTTGACAACAAACTGCAAGGAAGCAAAAAAATCTGCTATAACAATGTGGTGTAGTCTTATGAGGAATAACCATTCAGGCCTGGTTTGGAGAGAGCTGCTCAAAATGTCTGTCAGATTATCACTACTTTCAGTTTTGATTTTAAAATGTTGCTTGGTTTTTGATGACACAGGTCTTTTCCAAATTTCTATTGGGCTATAGATTACCGTGATATGATACTATTGCCAATTACCTTTATTTCAATGGTATCGTTGGTGGAGGGTGTGTGTGTGTGTGTGTGTGTGTGTGTGTGTGTGTGTGTGTGTGTGTGTGTGTATACAGACATAGGGAGCATCATGAGGACCTTGATAATACTTTTTGGGGTGCTCATGCTGTAGATGCAGGTCAGTTTTATTTCCATACATTTGTAATTTAGTGGTGGTTTTAATGTTCAAAGATAGACTACTCATTGCTACAGTTTGAGATCCATGTGTCATTGTGGTGTGACTCATATGCAATGTACATCACTTACATTATAGTTTTTGAGTTATTGGCTATTCTTCAAAATAAAAAATATATGAAATAAAATTAACCGTATTTTACAATGTTACTTGTAAAATACACCTTGTCAATATCAGGGTTAACTGTCTTGTTCAGAAACAGAAAAC
>JACXGI010019246.1:0-12388 GCA_016801175.1 Esox masquinongy
CGCGCACATACATCCAAACACACACACATACATCCACACACACACACACACACACACACATACATCCACACACACACACACAGCGGGATGTTTGTAGGGGGAGGCAGTTGTGTCTCTGCTTTGAATGTGATTGGGAAAAAAAAAATGTTTATCATGAAGGCTTTCACCAGGTTGTCAGAAACACACACACACACACACACACAAAACGGCTGATTGAATACTTGAAGATTGTGCTTTTCTTTTTTGAGGGGGGAGGGATGCCTTTCTCGTTTAGTTTAAAACTCCTGCCTGTCAACAGATTGTGCTGTTTGGTGCTGACTGGGTAGCTGAAGGTCCTCACAAACTAAACCTGAGAGGAGGAAAACCCCTGTACAGATTATGTGCCATATGTGTATAGAAATAAATGTGTTTTTAATTGTCCCTTTGTTCTTATCAATAAAAGTGAAGGGCACACAGTCTATGGCATTCGTCTCTACTAACAAAAAACCCTAAAATCTCAAGACATTCGCGGCAGTCCGACAATTACACAGAGGCAGTTCACTCAGTGAAATTGTGCATGTGGGTTTGCAGAGTCCCAGCCCCGAAGGCATCAGTGTACAAATGATTTCAGAAGAACTGTGGGACACGTTGTGGAAAGATCAGAGACTGAAAAGATTTCAAAGGCCTTGAATATTATATGATTATTAAGAGATGGAAGTTGTTTGGCACTATTAATACCCTGACTGGATCAGGCTGTTATCACATGTTCTGACATGGTTATGATTGTCACAACAAGTCTTCACATATGTTATGATGGCGTAATGTCAGTATTATAATAGGTTATTACAAGTTATGTCAGCTGTTATCACATGTTATGACATGGTTATGATTGTCACAACAAGTCTTCATATATAGTATAACCATATTGTAACACGATATGACACAGGTTGGCTGTTACATGTTATGACATGGTTATGACAGTCATATAAAGTGTTAACAAATGGAGGCAGCCCCTGGACATACTGACAGGCAAATACACACACACATACAGACACACAAAGCAAGACACTGCAGCACGGTAATGAGCTTTGATTAAAACCCACCATGCCATGTACAGTATGTAATAAGAATGATTAATATCTGTGATAGTTCTCACTGTGTGCTCATTCAGTCATGATGATGTGATGGGAAAGATATTGCAGTGGCTCAGAGTGAGAGGAGACCTGTTCACGTTTGAACACACACAGAGAACCATTCAGCCTAGAACACACACACAGAACCGTTCAGACTAGAACACACACAGATAGAACCGTTCAGCCTTGAACCCACAGAGAGAACCGTTCAGCCTAGAACACACACAGAGAACTGTTTATCCTAGAACACACACACACAGAGAACCATTCAGCCTAGAACACACACACAGAAAACCGTTTAGCCTAGAACACATACACACAGAGAACCGTTCAGCCTAGAACACACACAGAGAACCGTTCAGTCTAGAACACACACACAGAACCGTTCAGTCTAGAACACACCCACAGAGAACCATTCCGTCTAGAACACAGAGAGAGAGAACCGTTCAGCTTAGAACACACACACAGAGCGAACCGTTAAGCCTAGAACACACACCCATCGAGAACCATTCAGTCTAGATCACACACAGAACCGTTCAGTCTAGAACACACACACACACACACACACAGAACCATTCAGTCTAGAACACACACACACACACAGAACCGTTCAGTCTAGAACACACACACACACAGAAGCATTCAGTCTAGAACACACACACACAGAACCGTTCAGTCTAGAACACACACACACACAGATAACCGTTCAGTCTAGAACACACACACAGAGAACCGTTCAGTCTAGAACACACACACACACACACACACACAGAACTGTTCAGTCTAGAACACACACACACACATACAGAACCGTTCAGTCTAGGACACACACACACACAGAGAACTGTTCAGTCTAGATTGATTTTCCAATCAGTGCAGAGTCCCGTCCTGGCCGAATCACCCCTGGGAAAAGACTTACTGGGTTTATTTTACATACGTTCATCCGGAGTGTCTGTTCTCTCTGTCTTTATTTGAAAACATGCATAGCTCTCATGAAGCTAATCACAAGAGGCTGTGTTGGACCACTCTCTCTGCAGTTAGTAGAACGGAGACTGTGTAGAGAAATATCCATAGAGAAGTGTCCTTAATTTAGTGTCCATAGAGAAGTGTCCTTAATATATTGTCCATAGAGAAGTTTTCTTTATATAGTGTCCATAGAGAAGTTTCCTTAATGTAGTGTCCATAAACGATTGCCCTCAATATAGTGTCCATAGAGAAGTGTCCTTAATATAGTGACCATAAAGGATTGCCCTTAATGTAGTGTCTATATTGAAGTGTCCTTAATATAGTGACCATAAAGGATTGCCCTTAATATAGTGACCATAAAGGATTGCCCTTAATATAGTGTCCATAGAGAAGTTTTCAGTTCAATTCAATGGGCTTTATTGGCATGGCAAACGTGTTTACATTGCCAAAGCAAATGGAAATTAAATACAGCAACACCACTGAAAAAGAAAAAATAATTAAAGATAACACAATACGAAACTTTTGTTTGTCATTAAACAAGTTTTAAAGGAATAAAGACACTTTAGTGTTATACAATATATACATAATGTAAAGATGTGCATAAAGTCACTGCTGAAAATTGTAGGGTAAAGTTAGTAAAGACATTTCAAAGTGTTGTTTTTGTGGCACTGATTGTTCTTTCCTCATGGCAGCAGGTCACAAATCGAGCTGCTGTGATGGCACATTGTTCCACCTCGCCTAACAAATATGGTACTTTGTCAGCGTCTGGTTTCATCTCAAATTCTTTGTGTGTGTGATCTGTGGGAAATATTTGGCTCTGATGTGATCGTATTTCTTGCAAATGGTTAGGAAGTGCAGCTCTGTTTCTACCTCGTTTTGTGGGCAGTGTATACTTAATCTGTCTTCTCTCAGGAGCCAGGTCTGCCTATGGCGTCTTTTCTCAATAGCAAGGCCATGCTCACTGAGTCTGTACATAGTCAAGGCTTTTGTTAATTTTGGGTCTATTACAGTTGTCAAGTATTCTTCCACTGTGTATTCTCTGTTTAAGGTAAGGTAGCTATCTAATTTGCTTTGTTTTTTGGTTGATTCCTTCCAGTGTGTCAAATAGTTTTCTTTTTGTGTCCACATAATTTGGTTGGGTGTGGTTGTGTTGCTCTCTTGGAGCTCTGTGGGGTGTTTGTGAGCAGAGCCCCATGACTAGTTGGCTTAAGGGGCTCTTCTCTAGGTTAATTTCTCTGTAGACGAGGGCTTTGTTATGGAAAGTCTGGTAGTCGCTTTCTTTTAGGTGGGTGTGAAATTTCACAGATCTTTTCTGGATTTTGAGGATTAGTGGGTTTAGTCACAATTCACCTCTACATGCATTTTTTGGGGTTCTGCGTTGGACTTTGAAGATGCTCTTGCAAAATTCTGCATGCAGTCTCAATTGGGTGTTTATCCCATCTAGCAAAATCTTGGTTGGTCAGCGGACCCCAGACCTCACAGCCATAGAGGGCAATGGGTTCTATGACTGAGTATTTTGAGCCAGGTTCTGATTGGAATGTCTTTTCTTTTTTATGGCATATAATGCCCTTCTGGCCTTGCCTCTCAGGTCAGTCACAGCCTTAGTGAAGTTAGTTGTGGTTTTGACGTTCAAGCCGAGGTAAGCGTACAGTAGGTATTGGTTTGATCAAGGATCTAGATGGAATGTTTGGAGTCCGGGCTGCCGGACCTTTTTTGGAAAATCATTATTCCTGTCTTACTGAGGTTTACTGCAAGAGCCCAAGTCTGACAGAATTTGTGCAGAAGATCTAAGTGCTGCTGTAGGTCCTCCCTGGTTAGGGACAGGAGATCTAAGTGCTGCTGTAGGCCCTCCCTGGTTGGGGACAGGAGATCTAAGTGCTGCTGTAGGTCCTCCCTGGTTAGGGACAGGAGATCTAAGTGCTGCTGTAGGTCCTCCCTGGTTGGGGACAGGAGATCTAAGTGCTGCTGTAGGCCCTCCCTGGTTGGGGACAGGAGATCTAAGTGCTGCTGTAGGTCCTCCCTGGTTGGGGACAGGAGATCTAAGTGCTGCTGTAGGCCCTCCCCGGTTGGGGACAGGAGATCTAAGTGCTGCTGTAGGCCCTCCCCGGTTGGGGACAGGAGATCTAAGTGCTGCTGTAGGCCCTCCCCGGTTGGGGACAGGAGATTTAAGTGCTGCTGTAGGCCCTCCCCGGTTGGGGACAGAAGATCTTATGTCATGTTTTCTCTACGAAATATCCTTAAAATAGTGTCAGTTTAGTAATGTATATAATATATAGTGTTCATATATAGTAGTAGTTTTCATAATATAGTGTTAATATATTAGGGTTCATAATTTAGTGTTCATAGAGTAGTGTTCATATAGTAGTAGTGTTCATAATTAAGTGTTTATAGAGTAGTGTTCATAATATAGTATTCGTAGAGTAGTGCTCATAATATAGTGTTCATAGTGTGCATAATATAGTGTTCATAGAGTAGTGTACATAATATAGTGTTTTAAATATAGTGTTCATAGAGTAGTGTTCATAATATAGTGTTCATAATATAGTGTTCATAGAGTAGTATTTATAATATAGTGTTCATAGAGTAGTGTTCATAATATAGTGTTCATAATATAGTGTTCATAGAGTAGTGTTCATAATATAGTGTTCATAGAGTAGTGTTCATAATATAGTGTTAATATAGTACTGTATACAGAAGATTTTCCATGGCAAGCGGACTGATCTGTGGCACATTACAGTATCACAGGGTTTGTCTCTGAGGATGCATGTGGAGTCCCTCAGCAATTAAATTTCTTCTCACAAATCAGCCCACATTCACAGCTTGTGTTCCCTAGCCAGTGTTGAATTCAATTACAGAATCGCACAGCATAAGAGCCAAGCCCTTTTGATGTTTCTTTTTGCCTACAAAATATATAACTACACACATGCATGCTCATGCACACACACACACTCACTAAACAAAGTCATGGTGGAATTTTATCCAGGGCGTTTTTCTGGACTTAATATTTCTGTCTTGTTCATAAGTATGTTCCAGGAAGGGTGTGTTCACATCTGGTATCTGCAGTACATACAGTTTTGAATGTTGTATTGCACAGTATTGAAACTTAAAGTATCTGTGTAAATATGCTGTATTAAAAAAAAGCCATAGCATAACCACTAGCTGCAATGGACCTCCCGTCTGATTAATAAACAGTCAACACTCGACATACAGCAACACACTAACCAAAACATTAGTCATGACACTAAACACAACACTAGTCATGACACTAACCACAACACTAGTCATGACACTAACAACAACACTAGTCATGACACTAACCACGACACTAGTCATGACACTAACCACAACAATAACCTTGACACTAACCACAACACCATTCATGACACTAAGCACAACACTAATCATGACACTAACCACAACACTGTCATGACACTAACCACAACAATAACCTTGACACTAACCACAACACCAGTCATGACACTAAGCACAACACTAATCATGACACTAACCACAACACTGTCATGACACTAACCACAACAATAACCTTGACACTAACCACAACACCAGTCATGACACTAAGCACAACACTAATCATGACACTAACCACAACACTGTCATGACACTAACCACAACACTAGCCATAAAACTACCCTCAACACTAACCATAACACTAGTCATGACACTAACCACAACACTAGTCATGACGCTAGCCATAATGCTAGCAGGCTACCTGGAGCCATCGCACACATTCAAGCTGGATTCACCCTGGAAGTTCTGGGTGAGACGTTGAATCAAGGCTCTACCAGCTGGATTCACTTGTCTTTCCCAACGCCTGATGAGTGGGGATTTGTGGGGTGATCAGTTGCCAAGTGTTTAGAGCAGAGGGCCAGTAGCTATAGGGTTGCTTGTTTGAATCACAGTCAACAAGGTGAAACATCTGTTGTTGTGTTCTTGAGCAAGGCACCAAATTGGTTCTCTAAAGTGCCTCTGGATAAGAATGTGTGCTAAATATGTGGTTCTCAAACCTCTCCTGAGGACTCCAGCCATCTCAATTTTGTTGTAACCCTGCAATTTTGTTGTAAAATCTGCAAATTGTTCTAAATTAACTACAAATATAATAAAATAATTGAGTCTTAAGTATCAGGGACACTTGCTGGTGGTTTCAGAATTATTTTATTGATAGAACTTAGGCCATTAAAACATATGGGGTGGAATCTAAATTTCCTGTAGTTGACAAAGGACTTCCCCAGGGTTTAACTTTCGGTCATTTGTTGTTCACCTGATATATAAATTATATCTGCAACTCTGTGAGATAATGCAATTTTGATTTCTGTGCTGATGACACAGCACTGTATCCAGCTGACCCCATCTGTTGCTCAAAATTACTAACCTAAATGGTTCTGTAACAAAACAAGCTCCCCTATAGAAATAACCAGGAATTTGGTTAGAAAACAATCTTTTAAAAGTTAAAATGTGTGTCTTTTATAGAAACAAATCATGTCTGTCATCTCAGCATAGAAATAGAGGTGTGGTTTCAGTCTATCATGCAGCATTGCATTTTATTGCTGGTTCAAATGTTCTCACACATTATTGTCACATATTCTGTTTGGTTGGCTGGGACTCCTTGACTTCTAGAAGGGACAAGACATTGGTTGGTGTTTGTATATAGGTCTTTCTTGCAGGAACTTCCTATCCCACCTCAAAAACGTATCGGAAAAAACAACAGTCATCAGACACACACAAAAGACATCGGGCATACTAAGAGCAAGGCAAAGCTGATTTTGACTTCCGTGCCCCACACTCATGCCTTACAGTGTGCACATTTGCTTGATAAGCATCGATGCCTGTCATGTTCTTGAATTAATACTGATGCACAGGACCTCAGACTGGAGCAAAAATTCCACTTTCAGCATGTCATCGACCTGAAGCACACAGCCAAGACAACACTGGAGTGGCTTTGGTGAAAGTCTGTGAATGTCTTTGAGTGGCCCAGCCAAAGCCTGTACTTGAACCCCACTGAACATCTGTGTGGAGACCTCAAGATCGAAGTTCACATACATTCCCCATCTAGGCTTCCACAAGGGTGCGTGCTGAGCCCCCTCCTGTACTCACTCTTCACCCACGACTGCGTTCCTGTACACAGTTCCAACACCATCGTCAAGTTCGCCGACAACACCACGGTGGTAGGCCTGATCAGTGACAATGACGAGTCAGCCTACAGGGAGGAGGTTGAGTGCCTGGTGGCATGGTGTGCTGACAACAACCTGGCCCTCAACGCAAAGAAGACCAAGGAGCTCAATGTGGATTACAGGAGATCTAAAGGCTACAGTTACGCCCAAGTACTCATCGATGGCACTGAGGTGGAGCGTACATCCAGCTTCAAATTCCTGGGTGTCCACATCTCCGAGGACCTCTCCTGGACCCTCAACACCTCAGCCCTGGTCAAAAAGGTACAATAGCACCTGTACTTTTTGAGGAGGCTGAAGAAGGCCCGTCTGTCTTCCCAGATCCTTGTGAACTTCTACCGCTGCACAATCGGGAGCATTTTGACAAACTGTGCCACTGTGGTTTGGCGGATGCTTCGTGGTCGACCGGAGAGCCCTGCAATGGGTGATGAAAACCACCGTATTATCTGATATTTAACATTTAAAATATCTGATAATAACCCTTACATACCATCAGTTCACGTTAAAAAACAGTCTCTGGCAGAGGGTCAGGACTGACACTATCCCCAGTGCCATGGTTGCAAGTAAAATGTAGAAGGCCGGAACATTTGTACATGCTTTGTTGGGGTTCATGTGGCCTACACTGAACGTTCCAGAAATGAAAATATACGGAAGCAACGCAAGCATAAGACAAAAGAGGGTAAATTTTGCATTTGATGGCGAGAGCTGAAGTTTGTGTGAACAGAGATGCGAAGTTGGCTACCTTTCTACTTGACGTGTAGGTTACGTCGCCTCATTTAGCTAGTTGGCTAGATAGTCAACGAAATCTATGTGTAAGTTACTAGATTGATGATGACGTAGAAACAATTATACTACTTAGAAAATCATTCAATGTTCTTGTTTATTCTATTTGTATGAGCGCAGATACATTTTAGGAAGGTTTCTCCAAAGTCTTTGGTCGAGACCTTAAGCATAAACCTTATGCATAAGCGAATATTGCTCGGAAGAAGCAATTATATTGCCATTTAGCTAGATTTAGGCTTGCGCAAACTGGTCGAAGTGTGCATGTTATTGTTCCAGCTAGTGCTAGCTAGCACGATTATGGTTTCATGTTCGCTAGATAGCCATCAACGAGTGTCTAAATTATGGCAATGCATCTAACGCAATAGATAGCCCAGATGACCTTTTGATTGGTTTAGCTGTTTATTTTGTTTATTCTGTGTTCCGTAGTTATGGAAAGGGCCCATCAACTTTAACCCCATTTGAGATGAAAGTCTGTGTTCATTGTTCCAGCATCGACGGTTGGAAGTGACACTGCTTCAAACAGGTCAGTATGCTCATAGTTTGTAATGACAAAGTCAGATTCTAATGGAGTTATAGAACCAATATACAACTCACTACCGATAGCTGGCGTTAAGTTGCATAGGGCACCTTTAAGGCAGAAAGACCCATGAACAAACAACAACTGAACACCTCTGCAGTAAAGGCCTGGCAAAGCATCACAAAGGAGGAAACCCAACGTTTGGTGATGTCCATGTGTTCCAGACTTCAAGCAGTCATTGCCTGCAAAGGATTCTCAACAAAGTATTAAAAATGAACATTTTATTTGTGATTGTGTTAATTTGTCCAATTACATTTGAGCCCCTGAAATAAGTGTATGAAAATGGTTCCAATTCCTAAACATTTCATACAATATTTTTGTTCAACCCCTTCAATTAAAGCTGAAAGTCTGCACTTCAATTGCATCTCAGTTGTTTCATTTCAAATCCATTGTGGTGACGTACAGAGCCAAAATTATGAAAATTGTGTCAGTGTCCAAATATTTCCAGACCTAACTGTATACATTCCACTTGTAACATACACTATACCTAATACTTGTACATTTCCTGCCTTCTTCTATTTACACTTCTGGTTAGATGCTAACTACATTTTGTTGGACTGTACTCTTACTGTTCAATGACAATAAAGTTTAATCTAATCTGATAGACCTTGAGAGGATCTACTAGGAAGAATGGGAGAAACTGCCCAAATCCAGCTGTACAACTGGTAGAGAGACACCCAAGATGATTTCAAGCTCTGATCGCATCCAAAAAGTATTGAATAAAGGGTCTGAATATTTATGTACATAAGATATTTTAATATTTTAATTTTCAGTAAATTTGTACATATTTCAAAAAACATGTTATTGTTGTGTGTAGATTGAAAAATGCATTATATCAATTATGAATCAAGCCTATAACAAAACAACATAATGTGAAGGGGTCTGAATACTTTCATAAATAGCATGAATTATTATGAATATGTTATATAAATATGTATATGTATACACACCATATGATATTTTCACATTTCTATGTTATTTCGTTATGGCTCATGGAAATTCACTGCTGAATTGCAATAGCCCAATTAATGGAATGTGTCCAAGGAGCAGAAACACCCGAGTTTGCAGAAAAATAGGGTTGACGCACAGGATGGGGAAGTGACAACATTATTAAATCACATCCTTCAGATCCATTAAATCACTCATCCTTCATATAACGGGTGTATTCCTAAGATGTTCAGCTGGGCTTGATTCCATTCCTAGAGCATGACTCTTATATCTAGTTACCCTACGTGAAAATAAGGGGTTCGTTTACAGATAAAGACATATAAATTGCATAAATGGACTCTAAGTTTTATGCAAATAACGCAGAAAGATTCTTGGGTATTCCAAGCCATACACATTCATATTATAAATACACAGGCGTAAATGTTGTGTGGACTTATTTATCGTCTGAATATTTTGTATTACGGAATTCTACGGATCTAGTTGATCGTATATCTACAGGCCATCCAACCTACTGAGGGCACGCAGACGAACAGGAGTGGCGTGTTGCTGCGGCTCTAGTCTACTCTGCTTCAGTAATCTCCCCGAAGATGGCGGCGAACCGACGTGTACAGCTTCTCTTGCTGTTGATGTCCGCGTCATTCTGCCTGTGTACGGTCCATGGCTTGAAAGCACCGAGCAGTAACGGCAATGGAAACGGACTCGGTAATCAGCAAGTAAACCCCCCGGCTCCAGTTAATATTATCCGACAGCCTGGACCAGGCAACAACGTCCCAGTAGCTCCCGCCGCGGCCATGACGCAGCCTCGGAGAGCGACCGGGTGGAAGCTGGCGGAAGAGCAGGCCTGTCGGGATGACTTGACCCGGCTTTGTCCCAAACACACCTGGAGTAACAACTTGGCGGTACTGGAGTGTTTGCAGGACAGAAAAGAGGTAAGACGGGATTCGGGTGGCAGTGACACGATGTCTGGTGTCTGGGTCTTGATTCCTACAGTCACGCTGTAAGGGTAGCACCGAATTGCGTTGTTGTCTAGAATGTTAGAATTGTATGGTGTCTGTCAATGAGCTAACAGTCAGGTGGCAGACGCACACCTGCGTGTATCGTCTATGGCGAAATGTCGTGTAGTTCTCGTCATTGTAAACATTGCTCCAGAATATCCAGTGCTGACTGACAGCTAACTCGTGTGTGTGGTTTTAGGAATGTTTTGCAGTCCTGACAAGTCTTGCTTGCTAGGAAAGATGTTTAGCTGCCTGCATTAACACAGATTATAGGATTTCTTGGGAACCCGCATTGCTTCTGTGAAGAAATATGTTCTGTAGTCAATACCACACTAAAATAATATTTATTACTCCAGTCTTAGTGATTGCAGAGCCACGTATTGGATCGGACTGTTTTCTTTTGTTTTACGATACACCTAATGTCTGAAATATAGAATGAAATTGCTCGATAGACCATTTAATCTTATAAATGATTCAGCTTGTTAGGGTTGTTGATCGCAAAATTTACTTTTTTAACTGTGTGTTTTGAATGACAAACTGATGGCCAATAGTCCTAATGTTTTAACCAAGCTGTAAAACAAAATGCCCCAATTGTAATGGTTTATTTGTAGGTTATAGGGGATATATCTAATTTTCTTTCACCTTAATTGTGAAAACTGGCTGAATTAGCCTACATCTACTGAGCCATAAAACCAACTCTCCCCTCATACTTTTTGTCGATCGGACGTAAAAACAATGTTTAAAAAGTAATGTAGACGACGCAATGATACTGTTTAGACACGTTCCCTCTAAACTGCGTACATACGCGGCGACACAGCCCTTCCAGAATAAACGCCTCCTCGCACAGACCCAGAAAAGTAAACTTCACTGAGTTTGCCTTCTATGATTGCTCTGTAGAAAATATGAAATTCACAGATCGAATCGACATAGTGTGCAAATTCTTTTCAATGCGACAAGCCATAATAACCAATCTGACTTCTCTTGATAGGTCAGGAATGTTGTTGTAGGCAGAGGAAGAGCGCCTGGTAATGTGCTTGTCTTGAACCCGCACAGACCTGTACGCCGTAGCCAATCAGAAGCTTACCTGTCTGACCACGGCGCCCATTTAATCAATGCCGATTAATTAGTTTGACACTAGATATGCAGGGTTTTAGGGTCCTGGAAGGCGTTTTATTTTGATCAATATACAATAAAATTAGAATATCATCAAAAAGTTGATTTATTTCAGTAATTCCATTCAAAAAGTGAAACTTGTATATTATATTCATTCATTATACACAGACTGATATATTTCAAATGTTTATTTATTTTAAGTGTGATGATTATAACTGACAACTAATGAAAATCCCAAATTCAGTATCTCAGAAAATTAGAATATTACTTAAGACTAATACTAAAAAAGGATTTTTAGAAATGCTGGCCAACTGAAAAGTATGAACATGAAAAGTATAAGCATCTACAGCACTCAATACTTAGTTGGGGCTCCTTTTGCCTGAATTACTGTAGCAATGCGGCGTGGCATGGAGTCGATCAGTCTGTGGCACTGCTCAGGTGTTATGAGAGCCCAGGTTGCTCTGATAGTGGCCTTCAGCTCTTCTGCATTGTTGGGTCTGGCGTATTGGATCTTCCTCTTCACAATACCCCATAGATTTTCTATAGGGTTAAAGTCAGGTGGGTTTGCTGGCCAATTAAGAACAGGGATACCATGGTCCTTAAACCAGGTACTGGTAGCTTTGGCACTGTGTGCAGGTGCCAAGTCCTGTTGGAAAATGAAATCTGCATCTCCATAAAGTTGGTCAGCAGCAGGAAGCATGAAGTGCT
>JACXGI010019247.1:0-12326 GCA_016801175.1 Esox masquinongy
CAGCACAGCTCTATAGTTTAGTACAGTACAGCTCTGCAGTAGCGTAAAGTACAGCTCTATAGTAGGGTACAGCACAGCTCTATAGTTTAGTACAGTACAGCTCTGCAGTAGCGTAAAGTACAGCTCTATAGTTGGGTACATTACAGCCCTACAGTAGGGTAAAGTACAGCTCTGCAGTAGCGTAAAGTACAGCTCTATAGTTGGGTACATTACAGCCCTACAGTAGGGTAAAGTACAGCTCTATAGTAGGGTACAGTACAGCTCTGTTGTTGGGTACAGTACAGCTCTGCAGTAGGTAAAGTACAGCTCTATAACAGGGTAAAGTACAGCTCTGTAGTTGGGTAGAGTGCAGCTCTATAGTGGGGTACAGTACAGCTCTATAGTAGTGTAAAGTACAGCTCTGTAGTAGGGTACAGTATAGCTCTATAGTTGAGTACAGTACAGCCCTACAGTAGGGTAAAGTACAGCTCTATAGTTGGGTACAGTACAGCCCTACAGTAGGGTAAAGTACAGCTCTATAGTAGGGTACAGTACAGCTCTGCAGTAAGGTAAAATACAGCTCTATAATAGGATAAAGTACAGCTCTATAGTTTGGGTACAGTACAGCTCTATAGTAGGGTACATTACAGCTCTATAGTAGGGTAAAGTACAGCTCTATACTAGGGTAATGTACAGGTCTATAGTAGGGTAAAGTATAGCTCTATAGTAGGGGTACAGTACAGCTCTGCAGTAGGGTACAGTACAGCTCTGCAGTAGGGTACAGTACTCTTTAGTTCGGTAGAGTACACAAGTCTTGCGATGTGGTGCCTTCTCTGATGCAAGAATTGCTTACTGGTTTTTCACTTCACACAAAACAAACATTGGTTGGAACAATGCCAATTACAATAACTTTGAAATTATGGAGTGTTTGGACAAACAAGGTAATGTGACTCAATGCTATTTAGTCGTTTATGGAGCCTTGATCAACCATCTGTTTTACCAGTTTTATTGGCATGTTACTCAAACCGGACGTTGTATCTTCATTTTACATTGTTAGATAAACTCTGACCTAGAGAACTGGATGTAATTAAAACGTTCAGAATACAACCTGTGTTTGTGGGGGTTTTTCAGCATTTCTACATGCGTGCTCCAGTTTGTGTATACCTCTGTGTACATGTGAGTGTGTGTGTTGTGAGTGTGTGTTCCAACCAACAATCTTCACAAGGATAGTAAAACATGGGGCTTATTAAGCCCCTCTGCAGGTTGGGTTATTAAAGCTGAAGTTTTTTTTTATTCTATTAATCTGGATTATGGATGAATTCTTATATCAGATAGTCCCAGGCCCGCATCTGAAAAACCACTGTATACTGTGTACTGCTCCTATGGAAAAAAGTGGTTGGCTCACGCAGTGGCGGGAAATGTTATCCTGTGCACAGGAAGTGATGCGTTTGACATATCAAACAAAGAGCTGAGGCTGGACAAAATAAGGAAGTGGCTACTCTTATTTTGTGTATGATGCAGCGAGAGACGCTAGCCAATTTTATTACAAAAATGGAAGAAGTTCAGATTGTAACGGTACCTAAGAAAATACGGTTTGGTTTAAAAGAAAGAAAATCTGGTAAAAGAGAGGCAGATAGACGCCGTTCGGAGTGAACATTGGTGCAGCTGCCACATGCCAGGGCACAAAGGCCACTGGGTGAAATAGCTAGGATGATTTGGAGCTTACAAATAATCAACTTGAATTGCTGATAAGAAAAAAGCATGCATGACATAAAAACATACATTATTCAATTTTTTAACATCATACTTTGAATAATGACTCGTTACTAATAACTCATTGTGTTTCATTTCAAAAGTGTTTGTTGAGAGCATTCGACAGGACGACAACAAACAGGCAACAGTGCTGTATTGACAGTTAAGTAACATTAAGGCTAGCTAGCCAGAAGGCTAATATTACCCCAGTTACACAAAAGTAAACCGCGAAGTATCCTTTGACATCGCAATCACCTGCGCTTATGAGTACGACCTAAATAAACAAATGTAGTGAATTTGTGTGTGAAGAAAGTCGTTTTTTCGTTTTTAATATTTTCACCACAAACGCTGCCATATCTAGTAATGTCAAATCTAACTTTATTTCTAGGCGCTTTCAAAAATCATTCAGGTGTATTCTCCCACTCGAGGTCGGAACTTTCCCAGTTGCTCATGAATGCACCTTCCGAAACGGAGAGGTTTGATTCAGTTAAGCACTAAGTCAGCTATTTATTGATCGATAACTAGCTAGCTTGTTTACGTGCATGTAGTCCATTCTTGTGGTTGTTCTCAGTTGTGAACGACAAACACACTTACAAACAAACAAACCGACTGCTGACCGCAAGATTTTAACAGTAGCACAGGCACTAAGGCCATGGTGGCCATATGGCATACAATGATTTTCGGGGCATCACGGCCCAATTGAAGGGCAATGACAGCCTTGGCCGTCGGGAATTTCCTATGCTGGTAGCTGGCTATTCTCACGTTTTCTATCTGTGCTACATCAGATACATTTTGGCAGCTCGAATTTTTTTTTAGATGAGCTGAATAAAGTGCACAGATAACTTGTGTGGCTTTAAGACTGAACTGACGTCATACCAGCGACAGCCGAGATTTCTGGGAAAATGAGGCGGAAATACTTCCTGTTTTGAAAGTTACGTCCTTCAGCTTTAATGTTATGGCTTGGGTTAAGTTTAAGTATTAGGTTATGGTTAGGTTGTTAATGTTAAAGCTTGGGTTAAGTTTAGTATTAGGTTAGGGTTAGGTTATTAATGCTAAGGCTTGGGTTACGTTTAGTGTTAGGTTAGGGCTAGGTTATTAATGTTAAGGCTTAGGTTAAGTTTAGTATTAGGTTAGGGTTAGATTATTAATATTAAGGCTTGGGTTACATTTAGTATTAGGTTAGGGCTAGGTTATTAATGTTAAGGCTTAGGTTAAGTTTAGTATTAGGTTAGGGCTAGGTTATTAATGTTAAGGCTTAGGTTAAGTTTAGTATTAGGTTAGGGTTAGATTATTAATATTAAGGCTTGGGTTAAGTTTAGTATTAGGTAAGTTTTTGGATATGGTTAGGGTTTGTTAAAGGTTAGGATTAGAGAACATGCTATTTTTACACCAGGAATACCAGGCTGTGTGTGTGTCCTAGGTATTACAACGTGGGTTCAGCGTGTGAGCGCTGCGCTCAGTCCTGTGAACAGTGTTCTGATCCTGAGGCCTGCAGCGTCTGCCGTTCTCCCCTGCTGGAGCTGCAGGGAGCTGGGCTGTGTGTGAAGACTTGCCCTGACAGATTCTACAGGGACCACCTGGTCTGTAAGAGGTGCCACATCAGCTGCCGCACCTGTACAGGTAGGAACTTAGCGACATTCACATATGTATGGTACCTAGTCATCAACACCATGTAAATGTGCATACCCTTGGAGAACTGGTGATATATGTACCATTTGTAAAGAAAACATGAGTGAGCAGGCAAAACACATGTCTTTTATTTCTTATGGGATTCACATTCAACTGTAGGTCATAACAGAATGTCACAATCATGAAACAAAACATGGCAACAAAGAAAAAAATGAACTGACCCCTGTTCATAAGTCTGCATACCCTTAGTTCTTAATACTGTGAATTGCCCCTTTTAGCATCAATGACAGCGTGCAGTCTTTTGTAATAGTTATCTATGAGGCCCTGAATTCTTGCAGGTGGTATAGCTGCCCATTCGTCTTGGCAAAAGACGAGGGTCAACTTGGAGGGTCAACTTGGCCTTGTGCTTAGGGTCATTGTCGTGCTGGAATGTCCAGGAGCATCCCATGTGCAGCTTTCATGCGGAAGAATGCAAATTGTCTGCCAGTATTTTCTGATAACATGCTGCATTCATCTTGCCATCAATTTTCACAAGATTCCCTATGCCTTCAGAGCTCACACACCCCCAAAACATCAGTGAGCCACCACCATGCTTCACAGTGGGGATGGTATTCTGTTCACTATAGGCCTTGTTGACCTCACACAAAACATAGTGCTTATGGTTGTGACCATAATGCTCTATTTTGGTCTCACCAAATAACATTGTGCCAGAAGCTGTGACGCGTGGTCAAGGTGTTGTCGGGCATATTGTATCCAGGCTTGTTTGTGGCATTGATGCAATAAAGGCTTCTTTCTGGCATCTCGAACATGCAGGTAATTTTTGTTCAAGTCTCGTCAAATTGTACTCCTTGAAACAACCACACTGTCTTTTTCCCAAGCAAGCAAGTTTATTAATGTAGCACAATTCATACATAGAAGCAATTCAGTGTGTTTTACAAAGAAAAATATATTAAAAAAACAATAGCATAAAAACAAATACTCAAATGAAAACATCAAAACAACATCATAATAATAAAACATAGAATAAGAAAATAGAAATAGAATAATAACGGGATAAAAGCATAGGAAGCTATAAAAGCTGTAAGGCTATACAGTGTGGTTAAGTTTAAGTGCTCAGTCATAGGCGCGTGAAAAGAGAAGTGTTTAATAAGATTACACGCTTGGTCCCTGGTTTTTAGGGCCCGAGAATCCAGCTCTTTACTAATACTAGTCTTTTTTTTTTTTTGCCAAACACAATAATCTCTGTTTTATCTTGGTTTAATTGTAGACAATTTTGGTTCATCCAGGTATTTATGTGCTCTATACAGTGACACAGTGAGTCTGTTGAGCTGTTGTCATACAGCTGTTGTCATTCGAGAGCCATATACACCTCAGGAAAAAATTAAGAGACCACTGCACCATTTTCTTTCCTTTCCAAAACAGTCGAAAAGGAAGGTTTTGAGTGAGGAACAGAAAATTAAAATTAAGAGACCACTGCAAATTGAATGCTTCTGTTCCTCACTCGAAACTTTCCGTTTCAACTTTTTTGGAAAGGAAAGAAAAAGGTGCAGTGGTCTCTTAATTTTTTCCGGAGCTGTACATTTGAGTATCATCTGTATTGCTATGGTAGTTAATGTTGTTTTAATGGTAGTTAATGTTGGCCCTGAGGTAGCATATAGAGATTGAACAGAAGCGGTCCGAGAACTGATCCCTGGGGAACTCCGCATGTCATGGCCACCCAGTCAGATTCATGATTACCAATGGTGACAAAGGAACTCCGGCCATCTAGATAAGATCTGAACCTGTAAGTGTTCTATGATCTACAGTGTCAAATGCTGCACTGAGATCTAATAGAACCAGAACTGTTATTTCATCGGAATCAGTATTCAGCCGTATATCATTTAAAACTTTTTATCAGGGCCATTTCAGTACTGTGGTAAGATCGGAAGCCTGACTGAAATTTGTCTAAGAGACCGCTTGAGTTCACAAAATTGCTGAGTTGATTGAAGACAACCTTCTCAATGATCTTGGCTATAAAAGGGAGATTTGATACAGGTCTATAGTTGTTCAATATAGATGCATCCAGTGTTCTCTTTTTTAATAGGGGCTTAATGGCAGCTGTTTTTAGAGACGTTGGGAAAATGCCTGATTGTAGAGAGCTATTAACTATTTGCTGTAGGTCCATTGTTATAGAGTTAAAAATTGTTTCAAAAAAAGTCTGACGGCAGTATGTCGAGACAACATGTGAAAGCTTTAAGATGATTTAAAAAGGAGGGTATGTAAGGGCATGTACACTTTTTATCAGGGCCATTTGGGTGATTTCTGATATAATTATGATTTAAAAAGGAGCCAAACAACTATGTGATAATAAATGGCTTCATATGATCACTATCCTTAAATAAAAGACTGTTTCTTTTTTTGCATGATCAGTCATATTTTCAAAATCCAGGTATGCAAACGTATGAGCACAACTGTATGGTATTCAGTCACCAACACCAATACGTTCACATTTCCAATGTGGTGTAATTTCTGCTCCGCATGGCGCTGCCGCTCCCCTTCCTCTCCAGCTGTCCGCCTCACCGGTGTACTGACCACCGCCTGGAGACTGATGGCAGCTGCTCATCCCAAGACACACCTGTTCCCAATTATCATTTAGTTGTGCATATCGGTTATCTGCTTTTTCTCTGCACCTCACAGATTATTGTTTGTTACTCACGACCGTGAGGTGCTGTCCGTTTTTTCAGTAATAGTAGTATGAAAGACAAAACAGTAGTATAAAAGACAAAACGTCATGTTGCCATCGTCTAGTTTGTTTTTCTTTCTTTTGCCTCACTTTACGCACTCACTGCCCTCACACCATCACATGTGGTCCTTAAAAGCGTAGGTCAGGTCACAGGGTGACATGACTATTGCTGGGTTTTGCATCTGGTGGTTATGACTGAATTTGCTGTTAGCTTCCATCCATGGGCCATAGCAGCAATAATTTCGATATTGGTTTAATTTTTAGTTATTGGACCATTTCATGTAATTCATTACTTAAACCAGGGTGTAAATTGTTACCACAGATGAACAGCTTTGCGTCATTCCGTGTTCATGTGTGTGTATTTAGATGCCACGCCCCAGGGCTGTATGACGTGTGACAGGGGCAGTACGCTACAGAACAAAGTGTGCTATCCACTCTGTGAGGAGGGACGCTACTTCAGTCAGGCCGTGAGTGCAGGACCATTATGTCCCTGACTACAAAATGGTATTCCCTGTATTGTGACCACTATATTATGCAACACTTTCTCCAGAAGTAGTTCCGTATGTAAATAGAGTACTTGATACACATAATTGACATAAACAAACACTGCATTATCAGTAAGGGTGTGAAGGGATATCAACTCTACGTGTCAGTAAGGGAAGTTCTTTTCTCTATTGTAGGAGGTTTGTGAGCCGTGTGACAGCTCCTGCAGACACTGTGTGGGCCCCGGAGCGAACCACTGTCTCACCTGTCCCCCTGAATCTGCCCTCCATGCCACCCAGAGAAGATGTGCCCCCTGCTGCCAGCCAGGAGGGCCTGGGGAGAATAACACCATAGCCTGCTGCACCTGTGACTTGCCCTCAGGTGAAGGCCGCTTCTAATGACAATTTGTTCTGATTTAGGACAATATGAACAAACCAAATCAGAGGCTCTGTGGCGAAACAGAGGAACCTTTGATAAGACACAGACTTATAGGTTCCGCTATTCAAATACTACAAGGTAATCTTTTCACTGTCCATACAGAAGGTCTATGTAACCATGGCAACCAGGGAGCATTTCCTGTAGTGTAGAGGACTAAACTGATTTGAGCTATAAGTCATACGTAATGATTTACCAGTCATTACCATGTGAACTTGCAACATTCAGTATCATTTGTGACATCCAAACCTGTTTTAAACCCTTTTTAATCTATGAAATCTTCACAAATTTGAGGTCCAGTCAGTTGTAGAAGGGGTAACCATCAAAATGCTGGTTTTAAATAAACAAAATAGTGTATGCAAATTGACTAGTGTATGCAAATAAATGATTTCGAAATATTGACTATTTTATAGAAAGACCCATATATCTGGTATGTATATCTATAGCTATATTGTCATATTTGCATCTAATGTCTGACAGACTCTAACTTTCTGTGTATTCATGGCTGCAGCTTTGTGTGTAGAGGCTCCTACGCCACTCCCCTGGTCGAAGGTGGAACAATCTGAGACCGACAACCTGGATCTGACCTCTGTTTCTCAGAGACACGCCTCTGCTGCCCTGCCAGTTGCCCTGCTGTTGGCCCTGGGCATGGCCCTGGGGGCGGTGGGCCTGGTCCGAGCCTGCTCCAGGAGGACGCTGTGCTGGGCTCAGCGCTATGAGAGGCTGGGTGGCAACGCCATGGAGACCACTCCCCACGGCGTGCCACAGCCCGACAGCGGAGATGAGGCAGACGTGGTTTACGCCTCCAGGGACGGGTCCGTATGTCGTAGATGCAGCTTCATACACAACCAGGACGGGGATGGAGAGGAGGACGAAAACACCCACCTCATCGTAGTCACTGATCCAGTTTGTAGACCATTGTAGACCAGACATGGTAAAGTCCTGTAGACTATTGTAGACCAGACATGGTAAAGCTCTGTAGACTATTGTAGACCAGACATGTTAAAGCCCTGTAGACTAATGTAGACCAGACATGGTTATGCCCTGTAGATTATTGTAGACCAGACATGGTAATGCCCTTTAGAATATGGTTAACCAGAGCTGAATATTTAGAGGGTCTAGCCATGATTTATAACATCCAGCATAGTTCCTTTATTCTGAAAATGTTAGTGAGGTAACAATATGAGAATGCTTCCGTTAATACCCTAGAGAAAAACCTGTGGCAAAACAGAAGATTCAGGTTAATGTATAACCATGCTATACTAGATCAACAAATCATATCTGATTTCACTGAAATAAACCCTGTTATCCAGGCACTATAAAAACCCTTTCATCCAGACACTGTAAAATCATGTTAACCTAGAACCTTGGCACATGGGCGGTTTCTGTGTGATAGATACTGTGTGGTTGCGTCAAATACTGTGTGTGGTTGTGTCAGATACTGTGTGTGGTTGCGTCAGATATTGTGTGTGATCGTGTCAGATAATGTGTGTGGTTGCCAGATACTGTGTGGTTGTCAGATACTGTGTGGTTGTCAGATACTGTGTGGTTGTGTCAGATACTGTGTGTGGTTGTGTCAGATACTGTGTGTGGTTGCCAGATACTGTGTGTGGTTGTCAGATACTGTGTGGTTGTGTCAGATACTGTGTGGTTGTGTCAGATACTGTGTGTGGTTGTGTCAGATACTGTGTGTGGTTGCCAGATACTGTGTGGTTGTGTCAGATATAGGGATGTGCACTGGACCATATTTTACTATCTGTATAGTATGTGTTGTTATTTGAATAGTTTTCGGTTAACCGAAATACGTGTTTTTAAAAACTACCGATACCACATGAGCGCTACCACATAACGGGCAAAGGACATGGTGTTGTTCTCATGTAACATCGGCTCAATGACCGTTCGTGTGACAAAAAAGTGACTGCGTGTATGAAGGAAGCCATGTGGTTGACAATATTAATCAGCACACAACATTGAGATTCTTGGATGGAAGAGTCTAGAGAAGCTAGTTAGCTAAGCTAGCCAGCTATATGCTATTTGCTTAACTCACCGTTTTCTGCACTCTCAAACGCCTTTCGATTCCACAGCTGAACTTTACGTAGCGTTTTGTGGCCAAATATTTTTTTTGCCAATCGTAGTTATGTGATATTCCACCAGGTTTAGTTTTTTAGCATTACACAACTTTTCCAGTCTTGTGTTGTCGCTGTCCCAACTTTTTTGAAACGTGTTACTGGCATCAAATTCAAAGTGGGTGTATATTTTTCAAGAAACAATAAAACGTCTCAGTTTCAACATTTGATATGTTGTCTTTGTATTATTTACTATTGAACATAGGGTTTAAATGACTTGCACATCATTGCATTCAGTTTTTATTTACATTTTACACATCACCCCAACTTTTTTGGAAACAGGGTTGTATTAGGCCAAGTCTGGTGACTCTTGGTGGTGAAGGAGTATCAACCTTTTAGTAGGCTGAGTCTGGTAACTCTTGGTGGTGAAGGAGTATCAACCTTTTAGTAGGCTGAGTCTGGTAACTCTTGGTGGTGAAGGAGTACAAGCCAGGAAGTCTGGCTACCTGTCACTACCTATTAGTTGTCTATATTGTATTGTAAATAAAATACGAATCAGTCAATACATTTAGAACTTAATGTCAGCCTCAACTCTGCCTTTCTCTTTCATTGCCAAACCGGTGTGTCTTGTGTTTGTATATTATTGATATAGATACATGATATCTAGGATGTTAGTCAAGGACCTGTACCAAGGAATTCTGGCACACATCAGCACTGTGAAATGATGGTATTGACTCCAACCACAGGACTGAGCTTCAATCATACTGTAGTTGCTTACCGCTAACGTTAGCTAGACTAGTTCATTATCAAATATCTGGGTTTAAGAGATCCTGTAGCTTGGAATATTGTGTGTTTGTTATTATGAACTAGTTACTAACACACATAGGGCAGTTATTTGTTTTGGGAATGCTAGTATTCTAAGTTCATCTTCATTGAAGTTTTTGGTTAGTACTGGTCATGGATTTGAGGTGAAAGTAACTTCGGAGTAAAATCAGCAACACGACCAGGTGGATGTAGGACAGGGACAGCCAGCAGTCATCAGACCAGGTGGATGTTGGACAGGGACAACCAGGTGTCATCAGACCAGGTTGATGTTGGACAGGGACAACTAGGTGTCATCAGACCAGGTTGATGTTGGACAGGGACAACATGGAGTCATCAGACCAGGTGGATGTTGGACAGGCACAGCCAGGAATCATCAGACCAGGTGGATGTAGGACAGGGACAGCCAGGAGTCATCAGACCAAGTGGATGTTGGACAGGGACAACCAGGAGTCATCAGACCAGGTCCAACATAGTCATAGTCCAACAATATCAGATAAATACCCCCAGGTTTTCCCAACACAGTGTGCTGTTACACATACATTGTTGTATAAAATTGCAGAAAGCTGGTGTATTGTTGAAGAAGATGAGTAACCCTAACCCATGGTTGATTTGCCTGGAGACATTTTTGGGGGGAACTGATTTTGGCAAACTTCCTCAGATGACCTCTCCATTGAAAGCTCAAAAGGAGTCCACTGCAACAAGAAAGGGTTCTCACAGTTGACACTTCAATGTCTAGGATGCTGACAGTTGACACTTCAATGTCTAGGAAGTTGACAGTTGACACTTCAATGTCTAGGAAGTTGACAGTTGACACTTCAATTTCTAGGAAGTTGACAGTTGACACTTCAATGTCTAGGAAGTTGACAGTTGACACTTCAATGTCTAGGAAGTTGACAGTTGACACATTAATGTCCAGGAAGCAATTTATTTTTAAAAAAATGAGAAGGCTCTCTTCCCTCCTCTCTTTTTGCTGAGAAACTTTCTGAGGAAAATTTTATAGCATGATTTATATGTTTCTGTCTTGTGGATTAGATATTATGGATCAACAAACAATATTTTTCCCCAGAATCTTAGACTACTGAACACCATCTTATTACGCTTACAGTTCAGTTTAGTTGGACACCAACCAAGGACACTTTACATTTCCGGACAAACATTCCTTGCAGGGCTCCTTCGGTTTTGGTGGAGCACACCTGTGCTCCTGATCACGGCCCCTATTTAATTACAGACACATGTTTGTTATTTTTACCCTCAAATGTGTTCCTAATCACCATCCCTATTTAATTACAAACACCTGTTTGTTATTATTACCCTCATATGTGTTCCTAATAACCATCCCTATTTAATTACAGACACATTTGTTATTATTACCCTCAGATGTGTTCCTGATCACCGTCCCTATTTAATTACAGACACGTTTGTTATTATTACCCTCAAATGTGTTCCTGATCACCGTTCCTTTTTAATTACAGGCACATGTTTGTTATTATTACCCTCAAATGTGTTCCAAATCACCGTCCTTATTTAAGTTCTTCCTTCCCTATTGTTTCTTGTCTTTCCATTGTAACATTGTTCCTGTTTTGTGTGTAGTTTTTTTTACTTCTTAGCTCTTTTGTTAAAAGTCCTCCGTTCTCTCTGTGCCTGCATTCTGCCTTCTGTCTGCAACGTTACAGACACAATCACTAATATCTGATTCATACAAAGCCTGAACGTTACAGACACATTCACTAATATCTGATTCATACCAAGCCTGAATGTTACGGACACTTTCACTAATATCAGATTCATACCAATCCTGAACGTTAGACACATTCACAAAAATCTGATTCTTACCAAGCCTGAACGTTATAGACACATTCACTAATATCTGATTCATACCAAGCCTGAACGTTAGATACATTCACTAAAATCGGATTCATACCAAGCCTGAACGTTAGACACATTCACTAATATCTGATTCATACCAAGCCTGAACATTACAGACACATTCACTAATATCTGATTCATACCAAGCCTGAACGTTACGGACACATTCACTAATATCAGATTCATACCAATCCTGAACGTTAGACACATTCACAAAAATCTGATTCTTACCAAGCCTGAACGTTAGATACATTCACTAATATCTGATTCATACCAAGCCTTCACATTTGACACATTCACTAATATCTGATTTTTGCCAAGCCTGAACGTTACAGACACATTCACTAATATATGATTCATACCAAACCTGCACATTTGACAAATTCTCTTATATCTGATTTTTACCAAGCCTGAACGTTACAGACACATTCACTAATATATGATTCATACCAAGCCTGAATGTTAAAGACACATTCACTAAAATCTGATTCATACCTAGTCAGATCGTTATAGACACATTCACTAATATCTGATTCATGCCAAGCCTGAAAGTTTGACACATTCACTAA
>JACXGI010019248.1:0-12323 GCA_016801175.1 Esox masquinongy
GTAAGGCTTTGAGGATTAAACACATCTCAGAAATAGGTCAACCAGAGGAATGGTTGCCTTCAGCAACGCGAGACCAATCCAATGCACCAGTCTTCCAGAGGAAAACGGACGCCCCGGTCGGTTCACAACAATCAATGAAGCAAAACTGATCCTAGATCAGCACTCCGACTCTGAGGTGTCATGTGAACACGGCCACATCACGGATTGGCGTATGGACTGGCTGGTCGGAGTTTTTCCATGACAAGGGAAGTGTGGATAATCCAGTGCCTGTAGTACTCTGTCCTGTACTGTTACATCTCGGTTGTATTCTTCGACACCATAAGCCCCATACTGATCCACTGTATAACATTATCTCAGAGCACCTAGAGACGCTAGCCTTTCCCATGGTTCTTGGCCGTGACCGGGTCTGGACTCACTGTAGAGGGAGAGACTGGTATATGTTGCTGGGTTGACTTTTTTCGCTCCCATGCTGCCAGCTGCTGCTGTTTCATTACCTTTGCTGGGATGGCGGCTGACAGTAAATGGATATCCACGCACCTTTTTCTGACCTATGGCTTATTTAGATCACTGTCCAGAAGGGGTGTCCCAAATGACTTCCCTATTCCCTGTGTAACGCGCTAAAGTGTGTAAGTCAGGCAGCCTAGAGGTTAGAGTTAGGCCAGTAACCAACCAGCTGTGCGTTCAAATCTCCAAGCTGGAAAGGCAAAACCAGATGTTGTTGTATCTGAGCAAAACATTAACCCCTAATTGGTTCTGTAGGTCGATCTGGAAAAGGGCGTCCGATAAATGACTAAACATGTAAACCATTTGAACTTTAAGTCACTGGACAACAGCATGTGGTTTATAGAGAATAGGGTGTTGTTTGTTACAAGGGACAGGGCTGCCTGGAGGATGGGGAAATGTTTCGGGGAGCTGCCAAGCCAGCAGTATCATCCACTAAACGCCATTTGCGGTGAGCAGTTCTGGGATGGGACTGAATGCGTCAGAATGCAGAGGAGAGAATATTTCCTGGCAAAAATGACCCTTATCTTCATAGTGGAACATTCATCAATACTAATGCAGCTAGCTAACATCATTACTATTCCCAGAGCATTGGTCAGGTATAACTGATGACCTTTCTAAATGTGTGAAGGGAGGAGAGCTGTTGTGTGATTACATTGTCTCTATCCCAAATGGCACCCTATCACTATTAGTGTGCACTACTTTAACCCCAGACGCCCAAGGAAGCTGGGTGGCTAAATAGGGAATAATTTGCCGTTTGAGACACAACCGTGCTCTGTCTTGTGATTAGGGAATGCAGGGGAAGGTAACAGCTGGGCAAACTCATCAAGCTCAAGATCATTGACTATGGTTCAAACTCTCTCTAATGGGCACAACAACAGGAATGGAAGAAAGGGCAAACGTGATGTCTAGGGTATTGCTCAAGACGTGTCTAACTGACGAACCACAGGTTGGAATGGTGAAGGTGCTGGCTTAGAAGGAAGGACACTGTACAGTAACAACAATAGAAGGAAGAACACTGTACAGTAACAACAATAGAAGGGAGGACACTGTACAGTAACAACAATAGAAGGGAGGACACTGTACAGTAACAACAATAGAAGGAAGGACACTGTACAGTAACAACAATAGAAGGGAGGACACTGTACAGTAACAACAATAGAAGGGAGGACACTGTACAGTAACAACAATAGAAGGAAGGACACTCTACAGTAACAACAACAGAAGGAAGGACACTGTACAGTAACAACAATAGAAGGGAGGACACTGTACAGTAACAACAATAGAAGGAAGGACACTGTACAGTAACAACAATAGAAGGGAGGACACTGTACAGTAACAAACAATAGAAGGGAGGACACTGTACAGAAACAACAGTAGTGAACACCAGGGAGTTCAGCAGCCAAACACGTCTCTACTGGCCCACACCGTGAAACTGGGGACTGTGGATCACTCTCTCTGCATGTCCGTTTGTAAGGATGTACAGTATGTCGCAACCAATATTTTAAACACCATTGGCCCAAATTGAACAGTATTTGCACTTACAACTTGCATATTGCACTGGTGATGGCGCTAAATCAAGCAAATACCGAAGTGACATCCCTCACCCAATTTGCTGAAAAGTCATAAAATTCGGTACACAGGTCCCTCTTCTCACAAACACACAATTGCTAACTCTTAAAACGATAAGAAACTTTTGGCAAGGTAACAAAATATTTGTCAGATTAGTACCCTAAACCACATTTTTACCAATATACATCCCCTTGGGTATGGCCTGGCATAAGAATTCCTATAAATCTTTTGTGGTTACTGACACTGTAACAAAATGTTGCAAAATACCGTCAAGACTTAAATTTCTTTTTATCTGTTTGATTCAGAGGGATGAAATCTGGTACTTATGCTCAGGGAAATGAGTTAAGCTATCACAATGATAGAAGCGTCTTGCCACAGATATTGAGCATTTTAAATTATATGAATTGGCCCAAGAGGTGCTCTATACAAAATAAATTTAATTAATTTGTCACAATATCTCAACTGGCCAAAGGGGTTTGCTGTGTCATTAGTGAGGAACATGTTTACTGTTGGCATATCTGATGTGTGGAACCTAGACCAACAACACTTTTTCCACCTCTACAACCCTTTTGCAGGGAGAGTAGTAGCTAGAGGAGCCGACTTTAGGGTAGGCATTCCCAAGCTTTATTCAGTGCAGAACGGAACACACAAAGCCATCAGGAGCTTGGTGCTGCATTTGGCGTGCACAACAGTATTTCTTCAGATTTTATAGACCCCAGCTGTTACATACAACGTCACTGCTTTTGGTCTGCGTTGCAAGCATAATTCCTACCGAGCAAATTTTCCTTGGGAGAATACTAAATCCATCTCCACCATCCGTTCTTTAATCATAGCTGTCCCAGATACTGGCTGGCGAAAGAAACCAGAGGCTTTAGTTTTTTTTATTAGGTGAATATATTCTACCAAAAACCTTAGAATCAACTCACTTGAGTTCAAAACCTCTCACGCAAATCACGGGCCCGGTGGTCGGGAAACCTCGCTGTAGGCAGTAAGAGAGGGCCAATCAGCCTGTCCACAGTCCTTGGCCTGTTCCATTATAACTGGACAGGACGGGCACTGTGGCAATGAAATGCATGGATGGCTTTTAGTGTTCAAGCTCCCGTCCACAAACAGCTCCTGAACATAGGTGCGTGTGCGAGTGTGTGTTTGAGAACGCGTGCGAGTGCAAGCAGCGTTGAGATAGTTATAAGACCACGGACTCCAGAAAAGCCATTCGGTCGGGATGAGGATGATCCGTATTTATTAAGCGAAGCCAGGGACATGCCAGTGACATCAGACGGCTGGGTAATTAATCCAGGGGGAGAGGGGATATGTCTTTGATGCACATTAACTAGCAGCCCCAACAGATGGCCAGCGCCAGAGCATCAAGACCCCTTTATTGAGATTCTCCATCCCCAGTACTCACACGGACAGATTGATTCCAAGGCTCCGTGACAGGCGCCGGAGTGGACAAACCAATCACTTGCGCTTCAATGACGGTCGCGTTAAAGGATTAATCATTTCAGAGCGTTGAAAGAAAGCGACAAAAAAACACTTAATTGGAGGATCACTCAGTTTGCCTCAGGTTCCGGACACGCGGCCCATTTAGATGGGTTCGGAGCAACTGCGGTGAAATATCTCCGTTGCGGCACAACGCTTCGATTGTCAGTAGAGTGAAATATGACTTCCCGTGTTGGGCGGCGCCACGTGACGACCGGGCAGTACGTACCTAAGCAGTCTGCAGATGCTGCTCCGGTAGCTGAGCCTCTGACTGGCAGCCGCAACACTGGGAGGGATGGGCGGCCGTGAGGGGAAGTAGAGCAGCACCGCGGCAAACAGTAACACCACCATACCAAGCTCTACAGGTCAGGAGGAAAGGACACATCAGTGGGTTATTAGTCAAACACATGATTAACATACTGTCTGCTTAGGGCTGGGCAATATGGCCCAAAACTTACATCACGATATATTCAAGATTTTTCGTTGATATAATATTAAGGACGATTTATTTGTGTGTCTATTTTGTCATTATTATCTCAAAATACACTTACAAAAACACAACCTTTTCTTTTTTATATAGTTATTATAGGGTTATTATAGTTGTTGTTTATTCAGACGATCAGAAGGGTCGGCGTGTTGAGCTGCACGCCGACTCATGCTGTCAGTGTACTGTACTCGGCTGGATGAAAATGTTTTAGATTAGAAAAAAATGGTGGTATTGCCTGTGTTCGTCTGTATTACTTTTCGTCATATCTTGCAGATATTTTTTCCTGCTCAGATTTAAAAAACCTGAACCAGTTCCATATTACAGAAGTGGTAGGTCCCCTCTTTGTGACAATTTCTTAGTAGAAACTTCCCCAAAATCTGCTATGGCGGACTCTTTCACCTGTAACCCTCGTGCGAACCACGTTGCATAGTTCTCTGAAACCCAGTAGGTGAGCTGCTAATGGGCATGCACTTATTGCCCATTAGCAATAAGTGCTAAGATTTTAAATCAATTTTAAATTTGAACTATGCGAGCACACTTACCGAATTAAGCTTATGATCGCTTTTTGTATCAGATATGCACGGTGCAAAATTAGCAATAGCCTATCGCAATATCAAACTTTTTTCCCCTTAAAAACCTGATAACGATATTTCGAATATCGAATTATCGCCCAGCCCTATATTTACATATAAATAACGTTGATCAGATGTTATTTATATGTTCCCGGGAATGGAACCTGCACAACATCGGAGTTACACACTTCACGCACTATCGACTGATTCGTAACATGACTACTAACTGAACTCAGTTCAGGTCCAGAATCGCGTGTACAGGGTATGGTTCTAATTCCACTCTACCTTTAGACAAAACAGCAGGACATGCAAATAGAACCTGAGGACAGACCCTCACAGTCAATTAAGAGACCAGTGGATTATCAGAAAGCCGGGCCGGGGACTCCATTAGTGAGCTGGCACCGAGACTGTAGCAGGCTCTCTGACCACCTCCCTAGACAGCACTGTCTACTCTCCCAGTCCCTTTCCTTGGGCCAGGCCTGGTCTGGTCAATCCAAAAGGACAACATTTCTGTCTGAAAAACAACAGCCTTTTATGGACTGACCATTTCCTCAAAATGACCATCTAAATCATAAATCCTGCTTTTCACTGTCATAATGTGCAGATTGATTGGACAGCGGCTGCATTTTCACTCGATGGCTGACACAGCCCTGGGCAGACGCCAGCTCCTATTGATTTTTCAACCCAAAAAAGACATCAGTCCTTTCATTTGGCACAACTGTTGATTGGCGATTTCCTGTGGTGGAGGTTGGGGTGTGTAGAATGTCTTCTCCTTAATGGACCAAAGGGAAAACATAGAATAATTAAATTACCTCTAAATGTTTTCTGACTTGAAATAAATTACAGGTTGACCTGTAAAGGTCTTAGTTCAGAAAACGTGTGTTTTGTCCTTAGACATTTTATATGAATACACCCTTAGGTTAACATAAAGCCATAGCCTCAATCCATTATTTCGGGGATAATCTTTTTTTAAATGCTTGAATTTTCTGAATCAGTTAAGCAGAACAGTCTGAACCTACATGCTTTAATGGCAGCCAGTTTTGCTCTGCATATTACATTGTTGAGGTGTTTTAGTATGGTATTTGTGTGATGAGACAGACACAGTCAAATCACTTTCAGAAGATTGTATTTCTTTCCCTTGACTAGACAGAGCAGGCATGAGAGATTATCTGCTATTGATTCCTGTAGAGTAATGAAGATCGAGTTTGAGAGGCATACCTGCATATATAAAAGTGAGAAGATATTTAGAAACTCTCAGCAGGACAAAGTGTACCAAGAGTTGACCAATATCTTCTCATCTTCAGCTCCAGTGTTCATGAACCTTGGTTTGAAAGCAGGATGGCAACCGCATTTCTTTCTTCACCTTTAGTAGCCGGCTGGATAAAGCACATCCTGTCTCCAATGTATGTCGCTAACACAACCAGTCCTTATGTGTATATTTATAAACCTTTATGAAGGTTCTGGCCTATAAACCTTTAGAACAGACAGAAAAGACTTCATAACATCAGTACCTGCATACAAAACCAGCTGTATCCGGTCTCGTATATGGCTGATCTGGGTGTCCGTCGTGACTGCTCGAGCCACCAGGGCATGGGTTGTGTCGTTAGGGGCGGGAATGAGTAGAGGGCCGACAATGAAGGAGCACGCCGCACCCAGGTAGCTGACCAATGAGGCGACAGCGGTGGCCGTGGCCCGCTGGTCCGGAGCAAACCAAGTGGTGGAGAGGAGGGGTCCAGCGCTCATTATGGTCGGACCGGCCAAACCATTCAGTAGCTGACCCCCATGTACTAACCTGCAAAGAGGAGAGGACAGAGAGAGACATTAAGGTCACACTATCTTTATAGACAGATAAGGTAGACAACTAGACAGTGAAATGTCATTCAAAATAACTAATAAAATAATTTCCTTCTGGCCTATACATGTCAGACGCTCAGTGAATTTTTCCATTAATGTCATTAAAACATATATTAAAAAGACTTGTATCTCCCTCAAGAGGTATCTTTAACATGTAATGACTTGTCCCACGTTTCGTGTGATGCTCAGTAACTCTGTCAGTTGGGGCTCTGGTAAAGGCTGACCTGCTGGAGATGTGCCTGAGGTCCATCCAGCCCAATGACCCAGTAGGCTTTGTTGCCTTTTTCCAAAAACACTGCCAAGATCCACCAAAAATGCTTAATGAGCAGCTCATTAAAGATGTAGGTATTCTTTAATAACTTGAATTATTTGACTCAGTTTTGCACTGCATTGGACAGACTAAATAAATATTGACATGTTTCCAAAAACAAACGTTTAGGTAAAATGAAAGTTATTTTCTTTGGATTTCATCCCAAATAAAATGGTCTGTTTCCTTACATTGTCAATTTGCAGTATAGGCTATGCTGTCATTATCAGCGCAGATCATTTCTGTGATGTCTGCCCTTTTTAGATTTACTCAAATATATTTCTAAAATGAGATTTGATGAGTTCAATCTCCCCACAGAGGTGACGCAGTAAGAAAACCTCTTTTGACGCAAGGGGAAACTTCTCTGCTAAAGTTAGTCAACTGAGATGTGCCATCATGAAAGGTTTCCTATGTTTAATTAACAACAAAAGATGAAGCTATAAAACTGAAAGGAAAGTAAAAAAGAATAATATGACGGCGATCAACTGTGAAATGTGTACCAATATGTTACATCATCATTAAATGACTCTTGATTCACTGCATTACTCAAATCATGCAAAATTAACTTTTCAAAGTATTACATTTTGTGAAAGTGCTTGATGAGATTATAATTGTGTAAATTAATACTTTTGATATTACAGTTTCAGGATCAGTAATTCCATGTAGAACATGTCTGTCATGTAGAAAAATAAGGTCCCCTCAAAAGAATATAGTTGAGTAGCCCGGCGCAAGCAAATCACCCAATGTTAGTAAGAGCTCATCTATAATTTCCAAAAAATTTGGGACACTGTGTAAAATGTAAAGAAAAACAGAATGTAATGATGTACAAAACATTTAAACCCTATACTCAATAGAAAACAGTACCACTACAACAAATCGAAGGTTGAAACTGAGAAATGTTATTGTTTCTTGGAAAATACATGCTTACTTTTAATTTGATGCCAGTGACACGTTTAAAAAAAGCTGGGACAGAGGCACCGAGACTGGAAATGTTGTGTAATGCTAAAAAACTAAACCTGGTGGAATATCACACAACTAATTAGGTCAATTGGCAACAGGTCAGTAACATGATGGGGTATTAAAAGATCAGAGACGATGGGTCTGTCAGAAGTGAGGATGGGTCTGTCAGAAGTGAGGATGGGAAGGGGTTCACCACTCTGTGAAAGACTGAATGGGCAAATAGTGCCACAATTCAAGAATAACGTATCACAACGTAAAATTGCAATGAGTTTGAGGTTCCCATCATCTACAGTACACAATATCATTAAAAGATTCAGAGAATCTGGAGTAATCTCTGTACGCAGGAGACAAGGGCGAAAACCAATATTGGATGGCTTTACCATGCAAAGAAGAAACCATACATAAACAACATCCAGAAACGCCAGCGCCTTCTCTGGGGCCAAGCTCATTTAAGATGGACTGAAGTGAAGCGGAAAACTATCCTGTGGTCTGATGAATCCAAATTTGAGCTTCTTTTCGCGAATTTATGGACAAGGCATCCTTCAGGCTAAAGAGGAGAGGGGCCATCCGGCTTCTTATTAGCACACAGTGCAAAAGCCTGCATCCATGATGGTATGGGGGTGCATTGGTGCACATGGCATGGGTGACTTGCACTTCTGAGAAGGAACCTTAAAGGCTGAACAATATATAAAGGTTTTGGAGCAACATGTGCTACCATCCAGATTACATCTTTTTCAGGGAAGGCCTTGCTTATTACAGCAGACAATACCAACCCACATTCTACATGTATCACAGCAGCATGGCTCTGTAGTAAGTCTGGGTTAGGGTTAGGGTTAGTCTGGGAGTATGGGTGCTAAACTGGCCTGCCTACAGTCCAGACCTGTCCCCTACTAAACACATTTGGTGCTTTATGAAATGACAAATACAGCAAAGGAGACACTGAACCGTTGAGTAGCTGCAATCCTATTTCAAGCAAGAATGGGAATACATTCCACTTTCAAAACTATAGCAATTGGTCTCCTCAGTTCTCAAATGCTTACAAAGTGTTGTTAAAAGAAGAGGTGATGCAACACAGTGGTAAACATGCCCCTGTCCCAACTTTTTTGACACGTGTTCCTGGCATCAAATTCAAAATGGGAATGTATTTTTCCAAAACCAATTTAAAAAATTCTGTTTCAACATTTGATATGTTGTTTTTGTACAATTTTCAATTTAATTTTCAATTTTTCAATTTAATACAGGGATGATTTGCACATCATTGCATTCTGTTTTTATTTCCAATTTACGCAGCGTCCCAACGTTATTGGAAAAGTGGTTGTACCTCATCAAGAGTTGTCATCTAATAAACATCCAATATAACTGAATGATTTTCAGCATAATGTGATCAACGAAATTTGGGTTTCTCTTTCCGTACATTCACACTAGCTCATTGAATGTAATATAAGTCTTCTACAAGATTAGCACCGAAAGAGTGACAAAAGATGTGTGACTATTAAGAATGGTTGAATGTTTGCGGAGCAGTGTCTTGAGTTAAAGAACAGAGCCCTAGTTATGACAAACAGACACTACCACAGTCCTGTCATTGGAACACCGCCTCTGTCAAACCAGAACAGCTTGTAGCATGTGACAAAGACCTGTCAACACTGGTGAGATAGATCCTTCGGAGCACTATGCCATATCACCTACAGAGATCTTCTCAAACAAGCTGTTAATTCCACCATCACTCACAAACCCCACCCATCTCCTACTACACTACTGCCCCCCCATACCCGTCACCCCACACCGGCCACCCTCCCCGATTTTTTCTCCCCTCTCCCCCACTTGGCTCATGTTCCTCTCGTGTTTTCACTGCCACTCGCGGTGATAACGCGTTCAATTTAAACCCCACAGAATGGTCAAAATGAATACATCCTTTTACGATTCCTACAGCTCCTCGAATCCATGTTCCATCTGCCTGACTTGATGAATTCATGTGCCCAAAACTGACCAAGATTCCAAATCCTCCTTTGACAGTGACTGGTCTAAGTAGCTCGTGGTTCATATAACTGGTTCATTTTAAGTAGACGTAATTTTAGTTTCAACACAGCATTGGAACAGAGGCTACGGAAATGATGGATTTTTGATTCAGGTAGTTCCAATAATTCAGTCTCAATATATCTCATATATCCTTGAAATACCATCGCTGTGACCTCCACTCTTTGTGTGACCTCATATAAAATGTAACCTCTGCCTCGGTTGAAGCAATTAGCATAATAGAAGTGTATTCGGGTAGATTAAGGAGACTGAAGACTGCTAATCAAATCCTCAGATTAAAGGGAGAATTCAACCATTTGTGCGTGTGATAATACTGGGTCGTGGAAGAGGGAGAGGGAGGGAGGTCATTCAGTGAAAGATGATTAACTTCATGTGTATTGATATAACCTATCGGAGAGAACCTCTGTGCTTTGAGACCAGGCCAGTCGGCAAGCGAGGCAGTCAGTCAGATATACTTCATGCTGGTATCTCCAACCTGGCACAGTGTCACAAAAAGGATACCACTGGCATTGCCAGACACCCGCTCCATTGTGAAGTGTCAGAAGATGGCACAATCACACCAGCCGTGACGGAGGCAGTATCATTGGAGCAGCGGCAGAGTTAGCAGTAAATACAGAGACATGCTAAGTTGTGTGTATCAGACTCATTTTGTCTGTATTAGCATAAATATATTAGTATAACTGAATGGCAGCAGTTGCTTCGATTCAAGAGTTGCCGTTATTGTGACTCGGGCCATCTGTCTAATCAGTAACCATTGTAACAATGTCTTGTATTTTCTCTACGTCTTCGCGCCCCGGCGTCCTTTCAGCTATTCTGACAGGCACAGATCATCACCTTCCTTTTTAACTAGACTAGAGAGCAATGCAAGGTGTTTCAATCTCACAGCTCACTCTTTTGATTCTTATAAATGAGCTCCAAACTGAACAAAGTTTACCCTCCAGAGCATATGGGAAAAAAAGATGCCCATCGAACATGAAACGATTGTTTTCCCTCTTAAAAAAAAACATGATCTAGTGCATGCTCTCAGAGCCCTCCTGGGGAGTCCTTCTGTTTCTAAATCAAGCTAACTGCAACCATTCTACTCCTTCAAAGCACAGCGCACTTGGAAATCAAAGGCTTGGTTTGATCGCGGCCTGCCATGCCCCTGAACTCCTAAATTTGCTCTTCTCAGCTTCTCTACCCTTCTCATCCTCTCTTCTGAGCTGGATTCCTTCAGCTCTTTTGTGTCCTATCCATTCTCCACTCAGCTTCTCCTCTCTGTTCCCCTTCTGTTCACTTCTCTCTTGTCCTCCGTTTCAGTTCCTCCCTTCCCCTCCGTTTCAGCACCTCCCTTCCCCTCGCCTCTCATATCCTATACTCCTCTGTTGCTCTGTTCTCCTCTCAGATCCTCTGTTCTCCACCCCTTTCATTTTCTCTCTTCTCCTCCCCTCTCAGTTCCTCTCTTCTCCTCCCATCTCAATTCCTCTTCTTCTCCCCTCTCATTTTCTCTATTCTCCTCCCCTCTCAGTTCCTCTTTGCCTCCCTCCTCAGTTCCTCTCTTCTCCTCCCCTCTCATTTTTGCTATTCTCCTCCCCTCTCAGTTCCTCACTTCTCCTCCCCTCTCATTTTCTCTCTTCTCCTCCCCTCTCAGTTCTTCTCTTTTCCTCCCCTCTCAGTTCTTCTCTTCTCCTCCCTGCTCATTTTCTCTCTTCTCCTCCCCTCTCAGTTCCTCTCTTCTCTTCCCCTCTCATTTTCTCTCTTTTTCTCCCCTCTCAGTTCATCTCTTATCCTCCTCTCTCATTTCCACTCTCTCCTCCCCTCACATTTCCACTCTCTCCTCCCCTCTCAGCCCCTCTCTTCACTATTCCTCAAAGCTCCTCTCTTCTACTCCCCTCTCAGCTCCTCTCTTCTCAGATCCTCAATACTTCACTCCTTTGAGCGCCTCATCTCTTCTCTCCTTTTAACTCCTTTACAACCTTCTAAACTCCTCTACCCTCATTTCTCAGCTCCTCTCCTCTTTTCTCCTCTCTGTTTGGATGATATTACGATGCAAATGTGAATAAAATATACACTCTAAAATAAATATTTGTTTAAGGATTCTTTAGAGTTTAGAGGTCCTTCATTGAAAGTTCCTAAAGTACCATTTAAAGAATCTCCTCCCTCAAAAAAAACTTGAGATTGTTCTTCAAAAACCTTTTTCTAGGAATGATAAAAAGCTATATCCTGAATTATGGAGATTATCTGAATTATAGCAACTGTTTATGTAAAAACATGTTGTCATCCAGCTTACAAAAGCTGTAAAAACAATATTTTTTGGGACAGTATTCTCGTTTTCAAAAAATGTCAAATTTTCACAACCATGAAATGAGCAAGGGAACTGGACTCCCAAAAAGCACAAGGCTTCGCCCACTTTTGGTCAACCAGCTTAGTAAAGTTGTAAAAACAATATTCTTGGAAATTTAAAATAAAAAAAAAAAGCAATTTACACATCACCTGATTCTCTATAATATTCACTGCTTGTTGTCTCACAGAAATTGAGTGAACTGTGTTGTATTTTAGTAACCAGAGAATGACCAAG
>JACXGI010019249.1:0-12322 GCA_016801175.1 Esox masquinongy
TTGAATTTCAGTGGCTAGGAAAAACTCCCTAAGAAGGCCGAAATTTAGGAAGAAACCTAGAGAGGACCCAGGCTCAGAGGGGTGACCAGTCCTCTTCTGGCTGTACCGGGTAAACATATTAAGAGTACAATTGTAATAATTAATAAGTGCACGTGGGCTGAGTCCAGAGTCTAGTTAAACTTAGTCCTGGTCGGAAGCAATAGATGCATTGGATTTGTTGGTTTGCTTCCAACCTGAAAATGTAAATGGCCTGTTTCTACTGTCAAAATGTAAACACGCTAATATTTGCATTGTGTGCAGAAATGTACAGTTTTTATGGCATATATGACATGTTAATACCAAATTAATGGACATATATAGGTAAATAGACCTGCAGCCAAATTTTCCTGTATGTTTATTTGCTTAAACACATTTTTGCAGACCTGCAAACATGCACGCATTTTGTGTACCAACTACGCAATTCTCTGTCCATGTAAGTAGGTACGAGATCCAAGTACACAAAAATGAATAAGGCCTCATTATTGTTTTTTTTTTTTACATTTTAATAAAATCCACTGAGTAAATCTAACATCCCATTTCTGGAGATGCAACACAGAGACGTGCACGGAGTTTGTGTCAACGGACAAGGAGATTAATACATCATTATTCGATGTAGCTACTGCCTCTCCTGTTTGTTGTGAGGCTGAATTTGCTGACTTTCGGCTGTAGGTAAACATATGGACAAATCCCTTTTCGACTCCGCGTGCGTGAGAAAAGTTTGCACGTGCTTAAAACATTGGTTAACGTTGTGTATATCTGGCTGACACATGAGCTACTGTAATTGTTTTCGTCTGTTTGTTGGCCATAAATTAGGTAGCCTAATTGTTTCAAGCTAACGCTAGCGGACATAAAATGGACTCTTCAAGTGGGCTCTTAAATGCCAGCAGTTCACTCGCATTTGCTAGTTAAAGAAATTAAATGCAAATACGAAAAGTAACTGGTCGCATTTGTGCTGACTGTGATACATTTATATTTTCCACTAAACATTAAGAGGATCACGCAACCTGATAGACTGTAAGCGTAATTTTGACCCACATTCCAGAAAGCATCACAAAAGTATAATCCAAATTAAATATAAACATCTTGGCATTAAATGGAGTCGGGAGTTTATTAGACTACGCGATAAAGAATGAATGAGTGTCCGGTATTAGCTACAGAGGCAATGCTTCTGAAATGCCTTTGCACTAGATTTGAGATTTAATCAATTTAAAAAATCTGAAATTATGTATGCCGCTGCCAAGGAATACAGTAGGCACCTTTACATAGGCTGAAACACCGGACTCTTCTAGTGAACAGCATTCAGATTCCCTTTGCGGTAGCCTACAAAGCTGTGTGTAGCTAGTTTTCAGTCAGTGTCCATGCGATCATTAATTTTATGTTTTTAAAAGGATTTTGCTTTTAGTGTTGATTAGGTACCGTGTCTAAAAAGCCACCTGTGATTGGCCCTGTGTAATAGCTGACAAGCATTCCTCTACTGTTGAGACGAAAATTGGGATAAACAACAGACCAGGCAAGCCTAGTTCACCCGGCCCGCAATAGAAAGCGTCTCGAGATTCGAACCCGGGTCAACCGCGTGAAAGGCTGTGTCGTTAACCACCACACCACAGAGTTGTATATTTGCTGGGTGTCAGAGCTGTCAATTAGCCTCTTGTCTCTATCCTGAACAAATCCTCTTTTGCAACTGGCCGTTTTAATAGTTAATTGGCCATTCGTGAATGACATTGATACAGTTAAACTGACTAACGTTTCTTACTAAGTTTACCTCCACCACAAATAGCGGCTATGTATTGCGTTTGCCACTGGCCGTTTTAATAGCGTATTAGCCAGTAATAAGCTTTACCGGTATCTACTAACTTACTGGAATAGTCATAAGAATTGAGCAATTGCTAGCGAGTCCGCCAAAGCTATTTCATTTCATGGCATAAGAACATATTTTTTTCTTTCATGGCAAAACAACATACTTTTTTCTTTCATTCGTGAATGACATTTATACAATAACTATCAATAAAGGCGACGATAACTAACTTTTTCATCAAGTGAAAAGACAAGAGAATCGTAGAGTCTACCAGAAATAATTAATAAATGTCGTTGCTCTCAGTAGATTCGAACTTAGGTCTTCCACATGAGAGACACTGTCTTTAACCACTATGCCACGGCATTACACGTTTCAGCAGTCGCTAGACTCCATTGAGGATTGTGTTAAAATGACTAACGTTTCTTATTAAGTTTACCTCCACCCTAGCGTCTATGAACTGTATTGCTTTTGCCACTGGCCGTTTTAACAGCTTATTAGCCAGTAATAGGCTTACTAGTATCTACTAACTTCCTAGGAATAATCATAAGAATTGAGCAATTGCTAGCCAGACTGAAGATGAACTATTCCATGCCAGAAACAGTCGCAACATAACCGTATACAGTTTCAGTTAAGGCTTACTATAACGTAACTACGTTGTTAAGCCAACAAATGTGTTTGTCTATCCTGACCCAAAACGTATGCACGGATGCGTACTTCGAAAATCCACCAGAAACAGTCGCAATATAACAGTATACTGTTTTATTTCAGGCTTACTATAATGTAGATACTAACGGTTTTAGCCAGCGAAGTTTTCATCTGTACGGAATAAATCATAATGTGTACCTCGCTTCGCCTGCGAGGAGATACGAACTCGGGCCCTATAGTTCACAAGTCCAGTTCTCTAACCACTACACTATTTAACAAGGGTCAGTCACTCAATCACTCACATTCGCTCTTCTTAGCCGGCTCCGCTTACGCGGTCCGACAAAAAAGTTGAGACTAAAAAGAGATCCTTTAAACATAACTATCTCCATTCTACACTGTACGTGAAATAGACAGGACTCATCCGACATGTTTTAATAAAAGACCAGGGGTCTGGGTGGTTTTCAAAGTCTCCATTTTCAAAACACAAACCATCCAAAAGTGCTCTATAATGTACAAAACAAATGGAATGCTGTCAAGAAATGGGGGGTGGGGGGGGGCAATTTGCCTCACACATCTTGTACTCTAAAAAGTTGGACAGGGTTGGCAGGTCTGTTTTTGTTTTGTACTGATTATTTCATCATTGATATGTTATAGACCTAAAATTATGAATAAACTATTCATTAACCCATTAATGCTTTATTGCATGGAGTTATCATAAAGTACTACCAAAATATGAGCCCAGGTAAATATATACAGAAAAATTGTCTTCAGCATACACAAATGCCTAAAGCTCTCCAAAATGGCGTTCCAATTGGTATTGATTATTCCTGAAAGGCTTGTTATATCCTGACTTAAATTTGCTTGAAAATCTATGACATTTAAATATTGCTGATAAAAATCCCCAAACAAGTTCACTGTCCAATTTTTAGGAAATGTAACAAAAGCAATGCATGTATGCTATAGGTTGCCCTAAGACTTCTGAACATGGATAAAATGTTATTCCAAATTATTTCCAGCTGTCAAGGTTGCCGAATGTGTTTCCACCAAGCATTACCTGTGTGTTGTGAATACATCAATGGTGATTATGAAAAAACACAGGATGTTTCAATTATCAAGGCAGAGCAATTTATAACAAAGTAATGACAGTTTGACAGCTTTGCAAAAAAAGGAGCAGGTTGTGTAGCTGTCAGAACAATCTAATGACAACAATTTTATTTTGTTTCAAATACAGTATATTCAATACAATACATAACAATGAAAAGTGAAATGCACAGCCGTAAAAGAGAATTAACACAGAACTAATCAACAACATAATTTATTTTTCTCTGATTTGTGATTTCTGACAGATTTTGAGTTTTCTGAAGGAGACAGTGCTGGTGATGCAGCTGTTGGTTCATTTCCCATGGCAGCCTATAAAGGCGGAGGTAAGAGAGTCTTTTTAATATCAGTTAAAAAAGTAATAAAATCAACAAAATTGCATATGTAAAAATCAGACAATAAAACATTCAATTACCCAACAATAACCTTTTTTGATATTAGGATCTTCCATGTAAAGGACATTAACGGTGATTTACCAAACACAGCGCTCTACATACAGTGCCCTCCATACAGTGCCCTCCATAATTATTGGCCTTCTTGTTAAAAATTAGCAAACAAGGCTATGAAAAAATTTCATTGTTATTTAGTAACTTGATTTTAAAATATAAGAAGGTAATTCTTAATACAAGAGAAATATAAACTATACAATGCCTTTGGAAAGTATTCAGACCACTTTCTCCACATTGTGTTGCATTGCAGACTTAATTTATATTTATTAAAAATCTCAGTGCTGCCAACACAATACCAGATAAAGACAAAGCAAACATTTTTTTAAATTGCTTCCAATTTATTGAATATGAAAATCAGACCCTTTCCCATTCTACTTTTTTTTATATGTTCTCTACCACTAGCAGCACCATTACAAAAAATTTTGTAAATGTACTGTACTTAGTGAAATGGCAATTCTGATTCCTATGTATTGTATGTATTTGGACAGTGAAGCTAAAACCTTAAATTTATTCTGTTTTGTATACAAGATAATTGATATATGTCTTTAATAATATGATAGTAAATGATTTTGTTACTATTTACGGCAATGTACTTAAAGTCATTTTTAATTGTAAAGTATTGTTTTACTAATTAAAATATCCCTCTTGGTTTAGTTGGAATTGTCAACCCAGCCTACATGGCAGAGATGGACTCCAATGAACCTATGCCACCAATGCCACAGATTCCTCCATGGCTTGATGAAGCTGGGGAGGACAGCAGCAATGTGGCCCCTTCTCAGAGGGCTCAGCTGAGACTGCCCTGGACCCCTACCAACCTCCGCCGCCTAGCTCCACTGCGTCTCAGCACCCACTCCAATGACTCCTTCCTGCTGGCTGACTCCCTGGCGACACAGGAGGGCACTGAGCCCCAACCACCACTGCCCCTACAAGACGGTCGTGGTCGAGGAACCCACATGTAGTCATCCTTTCAAAAAAACATTTGGCGCCTTTATTCCCTAAACTTGGATCCAGGTTGTGAAGCCAACTGGCAAAAATCAAACTGCCAATATCAGACATCCTGCACGTGCTTTTTTGACAAAATATCTTTGAGGGCATGTTATTTGTTGTTTAATCATAATCCTTTATCCACAGACACATCAAATTTGCAGGTTCAGTAAGCCTTGTACTCTCAAAATAAGGCTTTCAGTGCTTGAACAATTGTCTTTTTCTTACCACATGTTTAGTTAATGTGAAAGAAGGACCACTTAGGAACTCTTACATTTATTAATTTAATTATTGCACCAACTCTAGGGTTTCAACCGCATAAGGTAAATATGACACTAACTTTCCAAAATATAAAGTACAGATTTAGGTTGCTTGGGAAATTATTTTTGAAAGAATTGACACCTTTAAAATGTCAGCAATATGCAAAACAAAATGTTATTTTTAAAATGTTACCATTAAAAATATTGTTGTGGTATGGTAATCAATAATGGTTCACATTTTTTAGTTAAAGATAGTGAAATTATGTAAATGAAGAAAGTAAAAAGCATACTATTCTGGATCAGCATAAGCCAAACCTATGTTGATGCTCAGATACTATAGTAGACTAAGTGAGAACAAAGTCTTGAATAACGCTCATCTAAAGTCTGTGGTAGAGGTTGACAAAGGAGCAAATGTATTAGTTATAGTAAATGCTTTAGCCAGAGGTTAACTATTATAAGTCAGATTGCTATTATACTTTGGTTGGTAGATGAGGGGGTTGATTCACTGGGTTAGTTTAGTGGGTTGAGGTGAGCCATGCGCTATGATCTTTCCTATGTGCTCCCCCTGGGCTATGATTTGATTGGTAGAAAATATTTTGGTTCTAATTTCAGATGAAAATAGTAGAGAAGTAAACTAAAATTTCATTATATTAAGATATTATGTAAGTTGTTTTTAGTGTGGTTACTGAAACAGCTGTTGTTTGATTGATATAATTTATTTTTGTTGTGATTTCAGATTTGAATGGCAAAGTAGAGTAAGATTTCATAACCTTTACGTTTTTGTCAAAATGTTTTGGAAAAGTGGTCTAAGTAGCTTATTATTAACAAGATTGTACTGTGCATTTGGTGTTGGTGTTATTATGATCTCCCTGTATTATGTACATAATAACAAGGAAAGAATCATGAGTCCAACACCAAATTAGACTGCCTAAACACTGAAAGATGAATGCAGTAAAAAAGCAAACTGCCAGAGGACCTGAGCGAATTTTCAAGAATTGTCCTATTTATTTTTTATTTATTTAGATGCATTGTTCGCTCAGGTCTACTGTTATTATTATTGTTTTACTATTTGAAGCAGCCGGTAGCCTAGCATCTAAATATTTCAGCCAGTAATGTAAATGTATTTGGGGCCAAAAAGGTGAAAAATCTTCTTTGAGCAACGCACTTAACCCTTGTTGTGGAATTCGCTCTGAACTGTGTTAAATGAAATCCCTCACATTTATTTATTTTCTTCAAGCACTTTGAAATGCATATCATGTAAGCTCTATAAATAAAATTACATTTGATTTGGCCAATTTAGTAGACCAGGCTGTGAATTACTGTGAACTTTAGAAAATGAGTAGCCACATTTAAACCATGAGAGGTAGCTTGGGGTATGTTTCGGTTTGATCCTAGAAACTGGATTCGCTTGTAAACACAAAACATTTAAAGATTAAACAAACCAAACAGACAAGAAATGCAATGTCACCCAAAAAAATTTTTGGGGCTAGATATTTAATGAAAGCATTCTTTAAAGTTATAGTCAACACTTGAAGTGTAGCACATAGGTCGAGTTAGGAGAGGAAAGTGTGTCTGTAGTGCATCATCTAATGTAGAGGTTTTCAAAGTGGGAGATACAAACAACATACTTCATGCATGTAAATGTTGAAGTAATTTTTGTTGTTGCATGATTTAGGTTAGTCTTTGTGACTACCTTACTTGATAATTATAAAAAATATTTATAGTTGTTGAAATAGTATTGTTTAAAAATGAAACATGGACACCGCGCCCTCCGGACTAAAGAGGAGAAAGACCATCCGGCTTGTTATCAGCGCACAGTTCAAAAGCCAGCATCCATGATGTATAGGGGTGCATTAGTGCACATCTGCATAGGTGACTTGCACATCTGTGAAGGCACCATTAATGTTGAACAATATATACAGGTTTTGGAGCAACATATGCTGCCATCCAGACAACGTCTTTTTCAGGGAAGGCCTTTAAGAAAATGCCAAATCACATTCTGCACGTATTAGAACAGCATGGCTCCATAGTAAAATAGTCTGGGTGCTAAACAGGCCTGCCTAAAGTCCAGGTCTGTCACCAATTGAAAACATTTGGCACATTATGAAAAAGGCGACAAAGGAGACCCCCAGATATTCAGCAGCTGGAATCCTATATCAAGCAAGAATGGGAAAACATTTAATTTTCAAAACCACAGCAATTGGTCTTCTCAGTTCCCAAATGCTTACAGAGTATTGTAAAAAGAGGTGATGCAACACATTGGTAAACATGCCCCTGTCTCAACTTTTTTGAAACGTGTTGCTGGCATCAAATTCGAAATGAATGTGATGTATTTTTCCAAAAACAATAACATTTCTCAGTTTCAACATTTGTTATGTTGTCTTTATACTATTTTCAGTTAAATATAGGGATAAATGATATGCACATCATTGCATTCTGTTTTTATTTGCATTTTACAGTGTCTCAACTTTTTCGGACATGGGGTTGTATATTCAGTATTGTGCAAAAGTTAGGCACCTGAAATTTGAACTAAAGCCATTTATGTGGGTAGTAAGTGTTTATTTGTACAACCCCATAACATGCAATCCTCACAGTTTAGTGATTGTAACAATCATGCCCTTGTAGTACCAGCTGCAATAAAGCTTGGTCAGTCGTTGAAGTAATAGAGTACATGACAGTGTCATCAGCATATAGATGAATTTTGCACTTTCTTATGTCATCACCGATATTGTTTATGTAGAGAGTGAATAGTAATGGACCAAGGATAGAACTTTGTGGGACCCCTTTTTACCAACTCCCGTGGCTCTGACTGGATGCCATCAACTCTAACAGCCTGGGGCTGTATTCACATAACATTTTATCTTACCACTAGGAGGACTCCTAAACAGCACTAAAAGTTCCTAGCTAAGAGTTTCCTCTTAAAACCTATTCACAAGGCTGCTAAGACCAACTTTTACTAAGGAATGGGGAGAAGTCTTAAGCTAAGAGAAAGGGCGGGGTTGACCCCGATGCTATGGATGATGTGTTCCACGAACAAGCCTATTTACTATGCCCACAGTGATTGGCTGATAGGGGAGGGGTCTTTGTCAGTGAATTAATCATAGCAATACTGTAGAACGATGTGTCATGTTATATTGAAATAAAGATATTAAAAATTAAAATGTAAGGTAAGTGTCACTGATTAAACATGAAATCAAGAATGACATACTGACTAGTCAAGATATGTTCAGCTAATTGTCAGCCACTTGCATGTCTGGCAGCTCGTAAAGAAATGCACGTTCATCTTTTGATGGCCTATGTGTCCCATCCATACCACCAACACATGGTCCATCTATGGCCATGAAGTTGGCTTTGTTTATTTGTAGTTGGCGAATGAAGAAAGCGAATGAGATTTCAGACGATATGGAATCTGGAAAGGGCATTTATTGTTTTATGTAATATTCAAATGACAGCTGACTGAGATATACGTAGTTCGTCTGGGCTACATAGCTGCATTTTCCCTGTGGCCAAGTAGCGTAGAGTTGTCACAACCTTGATCTCTGGTGTTACTGGGATGTTTCTGTTTGTTGGTGAAGTGTCTGCATCAATGACTAGCTCTACTATGATCATAATACCCTCACAATTAAGACAATACCTTTCTAAAAGCTTGGTGTCATTTAAGTGTTTCTAAAATGTTGACCGGTTTACGAGGCGGATTGCTGGCAGCAGCCTTTAAGATTGTTTGTGATTTGGTCTTAGTGACTTGGGAGTCCTCTTGACTACTCCTAACTATTCCCAGATTTAGGAGCTGGCTTTAGCATTAAAACGCTTTGTGAAATACTCTTAGGTCAATTATGTAGGACTGACACTCTCATTTTTTTAAAAGTTACTCCTAAATCAGCAAGTTAGGAGCTACTTTTAGCCTTAAGATGTTTTGCGAATACGGCCCCTGACTTCTATCCTTTAGATGGTCATGAAACCAATGACAGGCATCCGATCCCAGTCCTTTTGACGACAGCTTACTCAAAACTATTGCGTGGTCTATATTGTCAAAAGCTTTAGACAAATCGATGAACAAGGTGGCACAGTACTTTCTATTATCAAGGGCATTAGCAATATTATTAACAACAGGTACAGCGGCCGTAGTGTTTTAGGTCTGTGTTTAGGTCTGAATTCAGATTGATTGCTAGAAAGAGTGTTGTTAACTGTTAAAAATGATTGTAGTTGCCTATTCACCAATGACTCTAGAATTTTAGCCAAAAAGGAGAGCTTTGAGATGGGCCGATTATTGTCCTATTCCCTACCGCCGCCTCCCTTAAGGAGTGGTAAAACAAAAACTGTTTTCCAAGCTTTAGGAATCTTTCCTATGACTAGTATTTGATTGAAGAGCTTCACTGCACTAGCAATGATCAATCCAGATTGTAAGCGCCTAGCAATGTCTTAGAATCTATAGCAGATAAGACCTCATCTGTGAATTTTTGGAAATTGAGAACTGGCTTACTGTTTTCTATATCAGCTGGAGGCAGAATCAGAATCAGAATAAGAATCAGCTTTATTCGCCAGGTATGTGTACACATACGAGGAATTTGACTCTGGATTATACAGACTCACGATGTGCTTACTCATAAAAGACTGAATAATAACTTATTATAACTGATAACTGATGGTTTTCCTACATAAAAAGTTAAATTATCATGTTTGAATCCTTGAAATTACATCTACTCCTCCCTCTAAATTTGTATAGATTCTGGAATTTCAGAAGTTTTAGTTGAGAGCATTCACATGACAACAACAAACAGGCAACGGTTAAGGCTATAACGTTAAGGCTAGCTAGTCAGATGGCTAACATTACCTCAGTTACACAAAAGTAAACCATGAAGTATCCTTTAACATCACAATCACCTGTTCTAATTAGTACGACCTAAATAAACAGATGCAGTGACTTATTTGTGTGCGGAGCAAGTAATTTTAGTTTTTTAATTTTTCACCACAAACACTGTCATGTCTAGAGATGTCAAACCTAACTCGGAGCTCTCAAAAAGTGTTCAGGTGTATTCTCCAGGATTCTCTGAGCTTTCCCACCTCCCAGTTGCTCATGAACGCACCTTCCAAAACTGAAAGGTTTGATTTAGTTAAGCACTTAATAAGTCAGCTATCTAACAATCGATAACTAGTTACCTGGCTTACCAGCATGTAGTTAGTTCTTGAAGTTGTTCTCAGTTGCAAACTTACAAACAAACAAACAGACTGCTGACCGCGACATTTTGACAGTAGCGGGGGCACAAAGGCCATGGTGGCCGTAGGGCGTGCAATGATTTTTGGGGCAGCACGGCCAGAGTGAAGGGCAATGACGGTCATGGCCGTCGTGGCCATCGTGAAATTCCAACGCTGCCACCAATGTGTTCGGCTGTTATGACTGAAAAAGGAGATGCAACTGGGCTGCGTTCAAGGCCCTGTTTCACAGCCCCAGGCCAAGTGGTTCTCCAACCTGGTCTCAGAATGATTACGCAGACTATTTTATGTAAATTTTAGCCAGGGGATTTCGTAACATATATTACATTCAGTAAAATAACGTTAGAGTCTGAATGGGGAAAAAAAACATAAAACCGTGTTTCAAACCAGCGACCTTCCACATCACAGACAGATGCACTACCCACTGCTCCAGTGAGGTACCTGTAAGCAGTGAAGGCGAGTGGTGGTGTCAAAACATAAATACGTTTGAAGTGATTTTCTTTGTAATCCTAATCCAAACCTTAACCCTAACCTTAACCCCAGTGCTGTGATACCTAACCTAAACCCAAACCCTAACCTCAACCCCAGAGCTGTGAGACCTAACCCTAACCAAACCTTAACCTAACCTTTTTTGTTTCCTAACCGTAGCCCAAACCTTAACCCTAACCTTAACCCCAGTGCTGTGATATCTAACCTTAACCCTAACCTTAACCCGAGTGCTGTGATGCCTAACGTTAACCTAACTTTAACGATAGAATGCTTTTATAACATATTCTAGCGACCTTGGTGTTGCTGTTACTCATCTTAAATTTACATGTCCAGTGTGGGGCAATGGGTAGGGTGACTGCCTTCTCATCCAAATGTTGTCGGTTTGAAACACAGGTCAAACGTTTTGTTAATAACTCGTAATTATTTATATGTTTTAATAGCGTTCGTAAATATCATACGTTTGTCTGGCGTTCGTATGTTATTTTACGTTTTAATAGCGCTCATAACATTTGATACGTTGTAATAGCATTCGTAAGACATGTTACGTTTTAATAATTTCGTTATGTATCATACGTTTTGGTGGCACATTGTAATGTAACCTAACGTAACGTCACATATCATACGAAATCGTGTGCCATGGATTTTCGTAAAATAGTCTACGTAGTGTCCTGAGACCACGTTGGGTTCTCCCTGGGGTGTGACCCGACGCTTATATGGAGAGGGTCCATTTGCACCACAATATATATATTTAACGTACTGCACTAATGCTAACATATATATATATATATATACACAGGTGCTGGTCATATAATTAGAATATCATCAAAAAGTTGATTTATTTCAGTAATTCCATTCAAAAAGTGAAACTTGTATAATGTATACATTCATTACACACAGACTGATATATTTCAAGTGTTTATTCCTTTTAATTTTGATGATTATAACTGACAACTAATGAAAACCCCAAATTCAGTAACTCAGAAAATTAGAATATTGTGAAAAGGTTCAATATTGAAGACAACTGGTTCCACACTCTAATCAGCTAATTAACTCAAAACACCTGCAAAGGCCTTTAAATGGTCTCAGTCTAGTTCTGTAGGCTACACAATCATGGGGAAGACTGCTGACTTGACAGCTGTCCAAAAGACGACCTTTGACACCTTGCACAAGGAGGGCAAGACACAAAAGGTCATTGCTAAAGAGGCTGGCTGTTCACAGAGCTCTGTGTCCAAGCACATTAATAGAGAGGCGAAGGGAAAGAAAAGATGTGGTAGAAAAAAGTGTACAAGCAATAGGGATAACCGCACCCTGGAGAGGATTGTGAAACAAAACCCATTCAAAAATGTGGGGGA
>JACXGI010019250.1:0-12322 GCA_016801175.1 Esox masquinongy
TCTAATTTTCTGGGATACTGAATTTGGGGTTTTCATTAGTTGTCAGTTATAATCATCAAAATTAAAAGAAATAAACACTTGAAATATATCAGTCTGTGTGGAATGAATGTATACATTATACAAGTTTCACTTTTTGAATGGAATTACTGAAATAAATCAACTTTTTGATGATATTCTAATTTTATGACCAGCACCTGTATACTGGTCCCAAAATAATAAGGATGTGAAAACCAGAAATGGTATAGGCCATCAAGGCTATTTGCTCAATGCTAAAAAAAAATAAGTGATTGGTTAAAATGACAGGACTGCTTGTGTAAATGAGGCCAAAAATAAAGCTCTGAGGAATCCAAGGTCAAGTCACAAATCTTATCTGAAAAGTTAAAAACGGTTTTTATTTATTAGTTATAATGAACAGAACATGTTTCAGCGTAAAGCCGTAACAAGTTAATTGAAAATTAAGACGTGTGCTAAGAAAGTTACAGAAAGCTATGGTTATCCCAGGTCACTTCTGTAGCAAAAGGGTTACACTTGCACCCATCATGATGGCTTCAAGCAAGGTGGGTGAGTGGCTTCACAAGCCTCATACAGTCAAATGTTATGTAACAGGTCCTCTCAGGCAGTTGCAAAATAGAAACAGCAAAAGATTTGTGATGGTCAAATTATGCAATTTGAGGTGATAGTAGTTGCCTATAATTAATTATTGACTAACTGATCTAAAACTACTTGGAAACAAACTAGAACACAACAGTCATGAAATGCAGGTTTAAAACACTATGGTAGTCTTTAAATAATTTAAGTTAAATTTAATTATTTGATCGGGTGTTTATACTATAAACCTTACAATAATGGCCTAGCTAATGGATATATGGGCTAAGCATTGCTAACCTAAGCCAAATAGATGTTAGCTAATTGGGTACCACGCTTCAGAACACGTGTTTAATTCAGAAAGAAGCAGTACCCATGAAAACATGTATCGGTACCACCAATTATTTTGCTACAGTCTATATATCTTACAATATATACATATCTACACTATGCCTAGCAGCTACAGACCATACCTCCTCTAGCCGGCTAGCGCGTCTTCACGCTCTCTCTTCCGGCTGAACAGAGTGGCTACTCTGGTTGCGGGTCTGGTTGCCAATTGAGAGGTAGGACATGGTAGTCTTCTGTACTGTAAAATTCATTTGTACTACCTGGGGCTATACAATATGATCCCCCTTTGCATGTCTTTTTTGCTGGTTCGTTTGATGACATTTTTAACTACCTGTTATCAATCTGTCAATCTTGTATCTAGTAATGCCTGTTAGCTGTCAGTGATCGTAACCATGCTCGTTACGTCACTCACGTGACGAGTCCAAGATAGCCACGCTCTATATTGAAGTAGTAAAGTTTAAAACGTTTTTCTGTACAAATGCACAATTTTGCTCTTTTAGTTGTCAGCAAAAATTTTGTGATCGTATAACAACAATAATAGGGGCCATACTTCATAAATCGGTTCAGTTCCACTTTAAGAGCGAATTGGACTTTGGAGGGAAATACAAAATACATTATTGGGTTGAATTTTATATAGAGTTTTAGAAAATATTAAACATAACATTGCTGAAGTGAACATTAAGGACATTAGGTAATACTTTATCAACCCTTCAAACTACCATCATGTTTGGCATCTGTAACAGCATTGGGGAACAAATGTCTATAAATATACTTATACAATGTGTATATATAAAACAGAAAGACTAAATAATGATTTAAATGGCAAATTGGAAGAATGTAATCAATAACTCTTTATTATTGATTACATTCTTTGATCACAAAATAATGTCACTATGGTAAAAATGCACAATCTCAGTAATTTAAGGGTTAATGATATAAAATTGGGAATGTTATGTGTATAAAATACTGGTCTGAAGCAAATAGTAGCTTTAGGCAGCCTTAATTTTCTGGAGCGTGTTAAGGGCACACTATATCATTTTAATATTTACTAGGCGTCTCGAATTTGGGTGGGCATGTTTCTGCTTAGCAATTGTCCTTTATTTGTTGAACTATTAGATTTCCCCTTTAAAGTTAGACAACTTTGTCAAAGCCAGAGGTAGCAGCTAGGTTTCTTTTGAACTCTGACGCCATTCTCGCACGCTGTTGTCACAGAAACAGACCCCATAAACAGTTCTTTCTTCCCTTCAGAACATTCTTAATTCGGTCTTTAACCCCAGACTTTCCTGTTAAATAGTAACCTTGTTGACATTATTACCTTTAAGCCCCAGGCTAAGTCTATTATAATGCACATCATTAGACACCAATCCACTATCTCATTATTAAATTGACTTGTTTACATTGGCGAGTCACTTTGCAGTTGTCTTTGGTTTGTCTTGCTGTGAGCAGAGGGTTGTCATTTCTCTCTGTATTCGGCTTTTGCAAAGTCCTTGACTTAAAGGGTATCCCTGGAAACCAAAGTAATTAACCTTTTCTAACACTTATAAATTAATGCATTTCCGTGAAAACATGGGACCTCAATTTCTCAGCAGGAAATGAAGAGGGGATGACTACTTGGCCTTTCTCTTAATTATAACATTTTCGACATGTTCATCTTTCATCCTAGGGCTATTTTTCTTTCAATTTCACTGTAATTGGAATCCTTTGAACTTTTCCATTAACTGAAAATACCAACCAAAAACTATCTTGGTATTTGTTTAATTAGTCCACTGTTGATACAGTCAAAAAAGAAATGTACATGTCAGCAAAACAGTTCAAGAAACAGAAACATCTAATACAGAAAGCAACACTACATCTATAACACTTTCTGTACTTTTGAACATCCTAGAAAGTCACACAAAAAAGTCTGTCTTTGAACATCCTATATCTTGAAAACCTGGTTGCCGGCATTACACTGCAACATGCATAAAATGAGTCTGTTGTTGGAGGTGTACCAACAACAGACTAAAGAAATAAATACCAAAAGATGATTTCCAAGTGGATACTTCCTGTTTATTTCCTTGTGGGAAATTCCAAAATGTACTCAATAATACAAATGTGCTGTATGTCCAGACAGGATAGGTCAATAAACTGGTCTAGCAGGGAAGAGAGGGCAAGAAACGTACATGTACAATTCTATAGGAATTGACAAAAGGTTTTTACCTGATGATGAAAGTAGCAAAACATTACATAGTAAAAATACACCATTATTAACTAAAGGTCTGCTAATATAATCAAAGAATTGGCTTCATTTGGATATTACTACATTAAGTTTAATAGTATTTACAAAATAACAGCTACTAGGATAGTCATGTTTATATGTACAATCCATTCTGCATGTTAAACACAATATTGCAATTGTTGTTTATAACATCTTTAGAAATTAGCAATTCAGACAGCGTTTTGGATAGTCTTAGCACCATTGTGTGATTAATAATTTTATATTGTATTTGGCACAGCTGGCTCATGTCGTTGTGGTATAGAAATGGTCATATAAAAATGTATCCAATAACCAATTGAGTGGTTAGGCAGCATAAAAAGGTTCTGTGGAATTAATGCATGTATTAGAATTGTATTTTCACTTCATATCATATTTTGTTGAGATCAATTACAACCACAAAATCATGAATCCCCTTGCAATGCAACAAAATGTGAAAAAAGTCAAAAGGGATGAATAGCTATAGAAACCACTGTAGCCTTTTTGGTCAGACTGTTCGCTAATAGTCTAAGGGCTATCATATGTTCAATAATTTAAATTTCAGCCTGCTGTTGAGTGGTTGTTGGTTTTGCCATAATGCTTTTTTTGTCCTATGAACTATGAAAATCCAAATTACATTAAAAATGTTGCAACTTCTTTAACCACCGTTTCAAATGCTCAGTTATGCATCAGTCCTGATGGGCAACGTACACAGTACCCCTCCTCAACCAGACTGGTAATACTGGTTTTGTCTTTGACAAAGTGGGGACCCCAAACCCAGTAAACCGAACACATTCACTTTCCTTCCTGCATTCTCTTTTGATTGCTACATGAGAACATGAGCTCAACCCAGAGTTAGGCACTTTATTTTTGAGAGTGGGAGACGTGTCACAAGCAACTCGCAAATGGAAGGGTTTCCTCAGCCCTCAACAATGGGCTCTGTCCCGTTGTGACCACTGGCATGCAGTGTTGCCTTAGACTTTGAGAATTGTGCCATGTGGTTACAGTGTTTATACCCGTGCCAGATGCCCAGGATGGCTGGTACATCCTGTGAGATGGGACATTGCATCCCATTCTACATTTATGAGCCCAAAATAGGTATCCCTGTGTCTACAAATTCAAGATGCTCAAAGCCTGCCAGCTACTATAGTCAATCTATCTAATGTTTGTTTTTTCAACAAGGAACGCATAAATGTGCCAATTTAGCCCCAGCACACAACCTTTCTGAGATTTTACTTCTATGATGTACTGTAGCCTGTCAATTTCTAGTCCTGGTAGCATCTGGCATCTAGCACCAAAGCAGAAACTGTGAAGTTGACTGAAGTCTTACAAGCAATGGCCTGTTTGGAAAGACAATTAAGACAAAGTTGGAGTGAAAGTATGGAAACAGAAATGCAATATTTTAAGGAAAGTATCATCAGTTGAGTAAAGACACAAGTACAGTCCAAAAAAGTTTTCAGGAAGTATTTTACATTTAATATCTTCACTTCTATCACAAAATTATTACACATCCATTTCAAAATTGCATTTCAACCCAGTTCAATACCTCTCAAGAATACTATTTTTATTTGACATTCAACAGAATTTGAGGAATAGGGAAAGAGGGAGACAGACAGGCAGGCAGATGGATGAGGAGGTCTTCACTGTGTAGCCTCTCCACCAGTGGCTTGTGGAATTGTAGGCAGGGCCTTGGCTGTCAACGTGGTGATGGGCTTGGCGACCAAGAAGTTGCCGTGGGCGGCCTGTTGCAAGTGAACGTCCTGGAGGTATTTGGCCATGACTGGAATCTGGGAGAAGTACTTCTTTGCCAGCGTGTGTTTTTGTTTGACATTCCGAATAAACACCACTCCGTAGGCCTAGTCCACAGTCAACAGGGCGGATATATTTATCAGCATCCATTACATAATATTGCCTACAGCTGAAGTTACTTTCCTATTTCAAACCTCAAAAGAAACTTCTTCATAACAACTGGTGAATGTGCGCGTGTGTGTGCGCGGGCGGGCGGACAACACGCCTCAATGCGCGTTTACCTTCTCATTGTCCTCCACTTTGTCATGAACAGCAGCTTCTTCCTTGGTGAGCAGAACGCAGTTCCAGGGACTCCACTCCCACAGGCGCTCCCACCTCACCATCACCAGGTCGTGCATGTCGTTCCACGCACTGAGGGCTGACTGGGCCCCCCACACTACATCTACCAGGTACTTCAGATCCTGCTCCTGGAAAATACAGTCAGACACGTGCATACATCCACGTGTTATGGGCATCACACTGCTTATGAGAGTACCTCATCCACCGCTGTCCCACACCGCATGGCAACTTTCCGAAGGAACGAGGCACCAAAAAGGTTAAAATCTTATGTTGAAGCAAGCTGACCACACAATTTAAAACTGTGGCACAAACCTGAAGCAGGAAGGTAATCTTGGCCTCCTTGTTCCTCTGAGCCTCAGACTTGCGGAGCCTGCTGAGGATGGTTTTGTAGTGGGAGAGGTTCTCGCGGCAGCGGGCCTCGCTGTCCAGCTCCGAACAGCTACGACACTGGCCCACTAGGCGGGCATTGACCGTCAGGGTAAAGTCGGTGGACTGCAGATGGCGGCAACAGCTGCGGCAGAAGTAGATGTTTTTCCTCAGCTGAGCTGGGTCCTGGGGGACCTGAATGAGGAGGGAGGATGACGGTTAAACTCAGACATGCTAAGTGTTTTCTTACAAAACAGTTCACTTGATCTCCTCAAGTAAAAGGTTAAATAATGGTAATTTAATTAATGTCTTTAAAAATACATGCTATAAAGTATGCATACATGCATGCTATAAAATACATCACAAACCATACAGCCTAGTCACATAGATGTACCTTCAGTAGTTTGGCAGCCTCAGGGTTAAAGGTAGGGGTTTTGATGTACTGGAGGAAGAGGGTGGAAATTCTCTTCCTTAGCCCCTCCAGATTGGACTTCTTCACCCCCCTCAACAGCAGGTCTGCTTCTCTGTCAATCAACTCCACAATGTCCTGGGTCAGTTTGCACTCATGCTCCTGTCCAACCCCACAAAAGCATTGTGATTATGAAGTATTTTTCTGATTGATGAATAGAAAAGTCCTCACAGAAAACAAATGGAAAACAAATGGACCACAGTCAATCTGTATGTACTATATTTTATATATCTGCTAATGACTAAAAGTATAATATAGTTAATGGTGAGTGTTCCCACCTTGACGGTGTGTTTAAGTGTTAGCAGCACATCCAGCCTCTCCTCGTGGTTGAAGTAGTGCAGGTTGATGCTGGTGTACAGGTCTTTCAGCTTCTTGGCTCTGATGGTGTACTGGGTTTCCATTTGGGTCATCTTCCCATCGAATGCACACCACCTCTTAGGGGCAGCACACTAACCGATAAATTATATATATCATTTGGTCAGACTTCTATATCATAAACAACAGCAGCCTAGATTTGTCCAGTGGTCTAAGCTACTGCCTCCGGTTCACGTACTGTTGAAGCATTCATTGGAATCCGGCCCACTAAAAAGCAAAAAGTATTTCCTTTCTATAGCTTTTAAGACAAAAATGGCCAAACAGGGGTGGTATAATATCAGTGATACATTTATTTGATAGTAGCTGGTTGTCTGCAGTGTCTGATATTTGTTCATGACATTTACCCCAGAACACATGAAAACGACATTAAATTGCATGTGCATTGAGAGCAGATGAGAGCTTTCGTTTCCACTCTGTGCGATTTCACTTTTCATGCACTTTATTATTTTAATCAATTAACAAAGTTTTGTTAGAATCAACTGTACAGTCATGTTCACCCCCTGAGGCAGTTCCATTCTCTGACTAAGCTAAGCTACGATTGGCTCGTTGAGTTGCATGGAGTATTATGGTAACAGTAGCTAATTTGTGTGATTACACACTATGAATTAAAACAAAAGAAACACTACATTTTAGTCATACAGAGCCCTGGCAGACCCCTTCACTTTCTCCACATTTTGTTGTGTTAAAGACCTAATTTATAATAATTTATTAAATATTGTTTTTTTCCCATTAATCCACACATCTATCTCATAATTCTAAAGTAATAATGCCATAATCCCATTTTTTTTGGCAAATTCAATGAAAATTAAAAACTGGAATATTTCATGTACATAAATATTAATACCCTTTGACATGCATCCTGTGTCCTTAGATCATCCTCAAGAACTGGATTAGAGTCCATCTGTGGCAAATTCAAATCCTAATACATGATTTAGAAAGGCACACACCTGTTTTTATAAGGTCCCACAGGTCATATCACAGAAAAACAAAGTCATGAAGTTCAAGGAACTCTCAATAGACCTCTGCGATTTATGGATTATGTTAAGGCACTGGCCTGGAAAAGGTTATAAAAAAGTTGCTAAAGAATTGAAAGTTCCCAGAAGCATAGTGATGACATCATTGTAAAACAATAACACTGTCCATAGAGCTGGCCGCCTGGCCAAACTAACTAATCGGTAAAGGGCCTTGGTCATGGATTTGATCAAGAACCCAATGGCCACTCTAACAGAGCTTCACAGATTCTCTGAAGTGATAGGAAAACCTGTCAGAAGAACAACCATCTCTGCTCCACTCCATCAATCAGGCCTTTATGGTAGAGTGGATAGAAAGAAGCCACTACTGAGTAAAAGGCACATGAGACCAAAATCAAACTATTAGGCCTTAATATGCCAAGTACTACGTCTGGTGAAAACAAGGTATCGCAAATCACCTGTCCAATACCATAACTGTGGTAAGGCATAGTGGTGGAGCATCATGCTATGTGAATACTTCTTAGCGTCAGGGCTGGGAGACTGGTCAAGAGTTAGGGAAGGAAGAGCGGAGCAAAAAAACAGAGATGTCTTGAAGAAAACATTATCCAAAGTGAACAGGACCTCAGACTGGGTATGAAGATTAATCTTTCAGCACGACAGCAAACCGAAGCATACAGCCAAGACAACTCTAGAGTGGCTTCAGGATAGGTCTATGAATGTGCTTGAACATCTATTGAACATCTGTTCACCGACGCTGCCCATCTAAACTTACAGAGCTTGAGAGGATCAATCTGTCAAAGGCACTTTTACAAAGTAGAAGATATTTCCATGTTTTATTTTTGATAAATTGCCAAAGCTGTTTTAGCTTTGTCATAATGGGTATTGTGTTTAGATTGACAGAAAAAAAGATGTCATCAATTATAAATTTAGTCCATTTATAAATTAACACAACAAAATGTGGAATAAGTGAATGAGTCTGAATACTTTTCAAAGGCACTCTTTGTATATATGTATGTATGTATGTATGTATGTATGTATATGGGAGAGAATGGTGAGGGGTGAGGAGCTCTGACCTTTTCAAGGAAGGCCTGAATGGCCTTGTCATAATTCCTCTCCCCAGCAGCTATTCGGTGGCGTCCAATGGATGCAATTAGCTGCGTCTCCTGTTCCAATAGCACACACAGAGCAGCCTTCCTCTCAGCACCTTCCAGTGTGGCATTGATTCGCTCCAACTCCTCTTTCTTCCACTCTGTTAAAAACACAAATAGGGGATTTATATATACACACACACACACACACACACACACATTTGTGTTTCTATACTTGTGAGGGCCTGAGACCTAACCCAAATTATTGTTCCTTATTCCCTAACCCTTGCCTTACTCTAACCTTAACGTCATTAACCTAACTTTTATTCCTAAACTTAAGCCAGCTCTAACTGCTAATCCTAAACCAAATTGGTAATGTCTAAACCCAAAAGTAACCCCAATTCTAACACTATGCCTAATTAATTATTTATATTTACTCCCTAAACATGTACAAACCCTAAGCTGGTAATAGCATTTTTCCTAATGTGGATCTGCTTAAAACACTTGTGGGGACCAATTTGTTGGATTTCTCAGGTCCCCACATGCACCCACATACTGTAAACGTGGATGACCCACACAGACACACAGTAAAGTCGGTAAAGGGAGGTTCCTTCTCACTTTCCAGGGCACTGTAGAGCAGTGCAAAGTCATCCCTGCTGTCTGGGTTCATCCTCCTGTTGTAATCAGCCTTGATCTGCTCATCTTTCTCCCTCCTCTTCCTCCACCCATCTCGCTCCATCCAGGCCAGATGCAGATCCCTGTCCGCCCTCAGCTGGTCAGTCATCCGCTTTGCCTGCCAGCGCCGCGTGTATGTCTGCAGAGTGATCACCTGTAGGTGCAGGGAACGGCGTGGGCACAGAGACACTACAGCAAGCCTGTCTACTGCATGTATGCACGTACGTGTTTGAGATGTGTAGGTATTGATGTTTGATTTACAGCTCTCGGCGTACCCATGTACAGTATGTATAACGTTATGTATCTTTATTTCAGGGGACATACAGCTCTCAGTCTCTTGGCGTGGTACTGGGCAGCGGTGACGTAGGGCCCGGGGGAGATGAGCTTGTCCTCCATGTTGGATACGTAGCAGCCGATCTTGGTCATCTGGGTGGATGTGCTGTTGGCGCACTGCTGGGACTGGCTCTTCACCGTCACCGTCTGAGGAGAAGCACTGCTCTTCACCCACCTTATGCAGTTTCAGGAGCAAAACAGATCATGTTCTAAGACGATATGTTTGTGTGCGTGCGTGTGTGAGTACCTGTGTGTCGCGGCTGAAAGTCTCCACCCCCCTGTCGGGTTTTTTCTTGGCTATGGTCTGTACAGCGGCATGGTGGTACTCCGTCCCCATGGCTTTGTGCCTGTAGCCCCCCAGAAAAGCCTTCCTGCGGGTGACCCTCTCAACCTCGACCACAACGTCCTGGAATGTGTCTGTCTCCGAGTCTGGTAGAAAGGGAAAGGAAGGGGAGAATAGAGAAAAGTACATAACACAGGACTATCATGGCCATGTAGGTTGGACCTGCTACATCATTGGCCTGGTCTCCCAGGAGATGGTGGAGAACGACTAGTGAAGAGGACCTGTCTGGACTCGGACAGTGAGGACGTCAGGCATGTTGTAGTCCTGCCGGGGCTTCACAGGCCGGATGGGGTGGTTGTCAGGGTCAGAGGAGGTCATCTCCAACTGGATGGTGCTATGAGGCTGCACTCCCAGCTCTATCAGGTTTCTATGGTCCTCTATCACTCTGCCTGGAGAGGAAAATTCATCAATCGTAACTTATGAACTAAGAAAGTAATGGTCCGATCTAGGTTTTTTTTTGAAAGGCTTACCGCTCAGAGAGATTTGTATGACTTCTGTTGGTACTTTTAGCTCATTTGCGAAGTTATACTTCAACTCTTTGATGGAGAGCCCAATGGCAAAGGCCATTGTAATCATGTGTCCCTCTGGCATCAGCATGATCTTCACTAAAATAAAGATGAACAACATGGGCCATATCCTGTATAGCTTGGGGGAAACATAAACCAAACAACATTTATGTAATTTCTATCATTAAACTAGAATGTTAAATTATTGGGATGATGTGTAGTCATCTTTCAGACCAGTGGCTGTTGAGTTCCCAACATCATTTGGGAAGGACGCTTTCTTTGGTAATGCTCCTTGTTGCCTGTTATCCTCCAGAGGGTCTGCAGGAGCTGTAGCCTCCACCGAGTTCTCACTCTCAGTCAAAAAGGTTGACTTGCAGACCTCTTCCACCATCATCACATTTTGAGTTTCAATCTTTCCCCCAGCATCGTTATCTTGTAAATTTAACGTAAGGCTTACATCTGTAGGTGGTTCTTCTGTCGCGTTGCTTTCTAACTGAGACTCACTTATTTCGGTTAATCTGTGGTACAAAGGGTCTTCTTTTTCATTTTGCTCATCAGTTTTGATCCCCGAAGTTTCTGCATCATGTTCGGACATGGGTAACTTTGGTGGCTAACGTTAATGGGTGGCTAACGTTAACGTTAGCTGTAAAGCGAGCGTTTGACAGAAGTAGGATGTTTTGAAGCGTCAGTAAAAGCGAATAGATTTAGAATTTTAAAATGTTTTGTTGCCAATTGTTGTTAACCTCAAATTCGCGATAAACAAGATGGATAAAAACTGTCTAACTTTTTCCTCGTGTCTTTGGTGCCGCATGCATACAGTACCATTCTCTTGATTCAATGCTGCAAGTGTTTGGGCGCTGCCATGGTAACATCCATGTGATCTCTGCTATAATGTAACAACAAAAAAAGTCTACAAAAAAACTCACCAAATACACAAAAAATGGATGCAAAAAAAAAACCAGAACCAATATTCTTTTCTTAAAAGAACACTTCACATCTACTGCCACTCCGTCCTGCCGTGCCTCATAAAACGTACTTTCAAATATGTTTAAGCCCAGGGGGTTACATAGGCTCACAAAATATGTTAATTACTGTATATTGGTAGTCGTTAGAGCTTGGTAAAAGCACATTCGTTAACATAGCATGTGTATAATCTATATGTACTACCATCCAGCGTTTTTATTTGCGGCTAAGTCAGCCATCCGTCCTTTTTCATTACATCATCCGCATTCACCGAGTTAAATAAAAGATGGATGTCTGTTTTCTTAGTCGAAGTACCTGGGGCAAAATACATTTTTAACTGCTTTGTTTATAGTAAGGAAAAATCCAACCCCCCCGGATGGTAAGTAGAATACATACTAGGCTTGGCTAGAACACACTTTGTTGACTGTTTGAGTTTTGATGTAATTCACGTTTTTTGTGAGTCTATTGAACTTTCTGCAAACATACAGGTTAGATAATATAAATTTGTAGTTTAGGCGAAGCTAATTATGATAGACCTACAAGAAGGACTGGCGTAACGTGGCGTAACCAATCAGTCAATCAATCAATCAAATTTATTTATGAAGCCCTTTTTACATCAGCAGTTTTCACAAAGTGCTTTTACAAAACACCCGGCCTTAAAACCCCAAGGAGCAAACAACAGTAGTGTTGAATTTCAGTGGCTAGGAAAAACTCCCGAAGAAGGCCGAAATTTAGGAAGAAACCTAGAGAGGACCCAGGCTCAGAGAGGTGACCAGTCCTCTTCTGGCTGTGCCGGGTGAACATATTAAGAGTACAAATTGTAATAATTAATAAGTGCATGTGGGCTGAGTCCAGAGTCTATTTAAACTTAGTCCAGGTCGGAAGCATGACCAGATGGACAAGGACAGGGACAACACGGGGAGGGGGAGGTGTCAGCACAGTGGCAGCTGAAATCGTCAGGTATCGTCTTGATCTGCAA
>JACXGI010019251.1:0-12304 GCA_016801175.1 Esox masquinongy
TGAAGAGGGCTGTGCACAGGAGATGTCCTCGCAATCTGACAGATTTGGAGCGCTTTTGCAAAGAAGAGTGGGCAAATATTGCCACGTCAAGATGTGCCATGCTAATAGACTCCTACCCAAAAAGACTGAGTGCTGTAATAAAATCAAAAGGTGCTTCAACAAAGTATTAGTTTAAGGGTGTGCACACTTCTGCAACCAGGTTATTGTGAGTTTTTTATTTTTTATTTTTCCCCCTCAAAGATTTCAGTTTGTTTTCCAATTGAATTGTTCACGTTATAGGTCACATTTAAAGGTGGAAAAAGTTCTGACATGATTTATCTTTGTCTCATTCTTTTACATCACAAGAACCTGGCATTATAACAAGGGTGTGTAGACTTTTTATTTCCACTGTAATTTCAAGCTAGCTGTGGAGTGAGCTAATGGTACAATCATACTGGGTAGATGGCACTGAACACAATGAGTCTGATGGTCTTCGTTGGAGGGCATTCCTGGAGAAGAGGTGATCCTGCGCATGTCTGGCTCAAAGCCCATGTCCAACATTTGGTCAGCCTCATCCAGAACCAAATACCAATTTCATACTAACCTAGAAAAGCCTACTAGTCTACTACATCAGACACTATCAAAAGATGGCACTGGAGAAGAGTGTCTGCTAAATGACTAAAAATGTATTGACACACCATTCAAATTTGAGGTACATTCAAATTATTAGAACAAGATGTTAGTTAATACTTATTGACTTCCACAAGATCTTGGCAAACTATTCCTCTAGCAATGATATCTGTCAGTGTTCCTGGATTGCCACACAGCACATTGCCTACACTCATGACCTCACAGATTGTAGGTGGTACTTGTACCTCCTTAAACAACCACGGGTTGCACACAGGTTCTGAAGGGAAACAAGAAAACATTCATTATCTAGGCCAGTAGCAAAGACATTTTAGGTCTGTAGCAAAAACGTATCTAGGCCAGTAGCAAAACCATTTTCACTTACTCGTAGGAGAATTTCCTGGCTTCTAGAAAGATTTAGTTTATTAGCTCTCTGGTGGGAGCCACAATGATTACCTCTGGCTCCTGTATACACTTGAAGCCATCTGCTGCCACCCCATTAGCCTTCAGCTGCTGCAGAATGGGCTGTAGGAACACAGCCTACCACAAAGACAGACAGATTACCAGAAACCATACAAACATAGCCTTGATCAGAGGCAGAGAGACAAGAAAGTCAGACAGACAGGTTACCAGAGACCATAGCAGCTTATAGAAATACAACCCCGTTTTAAAAAAAGTTGGGACACTGCGTAAAATGCAAATAAAAACGGAATGCAATGATGTGCAAATCATTTATTCCTAAATGTAATTGAAAATAGTATAAAGACAACATATAAAATTTTGAAACAGAGAAATTGTATTGTTTTTGGAAAAATACAACATTTAAAAAAAGTTGGGACAGGGGCTTGTTTACCGCTGTGTTGCATCACCTCTTCTTTTAACAATACTCTATAAGCATTTGGGAACTGAGGAGACCAATTGCTGTCGTTCTGAAAGCAAAATGTATTCCCATTATTGCTTTATATAGGATTTCAGCTGCTCAACAGTTCGGGGTCTCCTTGTTGTATTTTTCATTTCATAATGCGCCAAATGTTTTCAGTGTGTGACAAGTCTGGACTGCAGGCAGGTGAGTTTAGCACCTGGACTCTTTTACTACGGACCCATGCTGTTGTAATATGTGCAGAATGTGGTTTGGCATTGTCTTGTTGAAATAAGCATGCCGTCCCTGAAAAAGACATCTTCTGGGTGGCTGCGTATATTGCTCCAAAACCTGTATATATTGTTCAGCGTTAATGGTGCCTTCGCAGATGTGCAAGTCACCTGCGCCATGTGCACTAATGCACCCCCATACCGATGCTGGCTTTTGAACTGTGCGCTGATTACAAGCTGGATGGTCCCTCACGTCTTTTGTCCGGTGTCCATGATTCCCAAAAATAATTTCAAATTTTGTTTTGTCAGACCACAGGAGTTTTCCACTTTGCCTCAGTCCATCTTAGATGAGCTTAAATGATTTCTTATTTGCATGGTAGAGTTGTAACTCGCATTTGTGGATGCAGCGGTGTACTGTGTTCACAGACAATGGTTTTTGGAAGTTTTCCTGAGCCCATGCAGTGATTTTCACTACAGAATTGTGTCTATTTTTAATGCAGTGCCGTCTGAAGGCCCAAAGATCATGGTCATCCAATATTGTTTTTCAGCTTTGTCCCTAGTGTACATAGATTTCTCTGGATTCTCTGAATCTTTTAATGATATTATGTACCATTGAATCTAGATGATGACATCCCCAAACTTTGCAATTTTGCATTGAGAAACATTATTCTTAAATTGTTGCACTCTTTGGCTGCGCAGTCTTTCATAGCGTGGTGAACCCCTCCCCATCTTCTGAAAGACTCATCTTCTCTGGGATGTTCTTTTTATATCCAATCATGTTACTAACCTGTTGCTAATTAACCTAATTAATTGTGTGATGTTCCACCAACTTTTCCAGTCTTCTGTTGCCCCGGTCCCAGCTTTTTTTAAACGTGTTGCTGGCATCAAATTCTTCAAGAAACAATAAAATTTTTCAGTTTCAACATTTGAAATGTTGTACTATTTTTTATTGAATATAGGGTTTAAATAATTTGCACATCATTCCAATCAGTTTTTTTTTTACATTTTACACAGCGTCACAATTTTTTTTGGAAACAGGGTTGTACATGAAATAATGTTTTCAAAATCAGTCCTTAATTACCAGCAAAAATACACACTTTTGTTTTGGGGAAACACTGATCTACAATATACTTTTTATAGGCAATTTGCCCACAATTCATTGAGATTGCATTAAAAGCAAATAATGGAAATTTCCACTCAAACTTTACTGTGTTATCCTGAACTGAAACATTTTTGTCTTTATTTTTTTTGTAATTATTTTTGTGTCTTCACAAAGAGTATGTATCCTTGTTTTATCTTTGTGTTACATGGCCTTCAAGATCATTTCTTTGAAGCAGCCGTTGACCACTCTGGGCTTCTTGACCAAGTTTTCTTATTTTGAGTAAGATTTTACCTCCATCTCACCTCAGCTGCCTACACTCTCTGTCTACAGTATGTTTAAAATAAATGTATAGTCATGTTTAAATGGAAATTCCTTTTTTACATATTTGAACACATAGATATTTGAGCAAAATTCTAATCACATTCATTGATAAAGGAATCCATTTTAACAGATGTGTCCATGTCAGTGCGAAAACCAAGCTATGAGGTAGAAGGAATTACCTGTAGAGCTCTGTGACAGGATTGTGTCGAGTCACGGATCTGGGTAAGGGTACCAAAAATATCTACAACATTGAAAGTCCCCAAGAACACAGTGGCCTACATCATTCTTAAATGGTAAAAGTTTGGAACCATCACCATTCTTCCTAGAGCTGGCCTCCCGGCAAAACAGAGCAATTGGAGGAGAAGCGCCTTGGTCAGCGAGGTGACCAAGAACTCAATGGTCACACTGACAGAGCTTCAGAGTTCCTGTCAATAATGACACTCTTTGGAATAGACTTATAACTGGGGACATTGCAAGGTTTGTGTGGTTGTTCATGTGTGGTATTTTGGTTGCAAACGTCACTCTATTTTGAGTGCAAACATCTCTGATTTAATTGCATGTTGATTGTAAAGTGTGGTTTGCTGTGTAGTGGGTGTGTCAATATTAACTATGGACCAACTTTCTAATGAGGACCAGCTGCAGACAGCTAAACTGTCCAAAATAATAAAAGACAGTTGTACTTTGAGTTGCGGGGAAAAACAGGAACGCAAAGCATGATAGTTGTTGAGCTCAGAGCTGAACTTGTTTATGCTGGAACAAGGAGCATTTCTAGGAGTGTCTGCCCAAGTAGACATGAAGGAACAAAAGGACGAGAGGAAACGGACAGATGAGGAACAAACAGTGAAAGAGTTGGATACAATGCTTTCTATCATGCTACTAAAGGAAAGCACCTTCAACTGTAGCGTGAGTATATCTATACCGGTGGTCAATATCTGGACGTTTATGTGTACTTTTTCTCTTCTCCAGTCGCCGGGAGGAGTTGGAAAACTGGTGCATATTTAGCTGTGTTCCGACATCCAACGGAGTTTGAACCATTGTAAAGTGTGCGTGGGACGCTGTTGCTGCCTATTGCCACCACATTTGGATGAGGCTACCTAACCTGGGGAGGACGATCCACCCTCGCCTAGACCTACCCCCTAACAATGTCCAGTTGTAGGATAATACTATTTATGGGATAACTGGAGGTCAGTGTAGTGACCTTGGTAAAGCCATTTCTCATCCCTCCAGATCTGTTATCCCTGTATGGAGCAGTGGGTAGGATGCCCATCTGCAAAGCTAAACGTTGCAGATTTGAGACACAACTTGGATGTTTTGTGCAAAGTTGTAATGTATGATGCGTTTTAGTAGCATTCATAACATATCATCATAAGTTTTTGTACCGTTTGTAACATGATACATTTGTCTAGTGTTTGTAACATATGATCTTTTAATAGCATTTGTAACATGTTACGTTTCATAATGTATTATTCAATTTGGTGACGCGTTATGTAACATATCATACAAAATCGGGTGCCATGGATTTATGTAAAATAGTCTACGTATTCCAATGAGATTAGGTTGCAACGTCAAACCCAAGAAGACCAGAAGCTGTAAACACTGTCAACGGTGGTTGAATAAAGTACTGAGTAAATGAGTGTTAATAATATTACTTTTTATACATATTTGCAAAAAAGAACAATTACTTTGTCATTATGGGGTATTTTGTGTAGATTGATGTGAAAACAATTTAATCCATATAAGAATAAGGCTGTAACATCACAAAATGTGGAAAAAGTGAAGAGGTTTGAATACTTTCCAAATGCAGTGGATGTAAGAAAGACAACTTTCCAGGAGTTTTCCGTTTTCACTGTACATTACATTAGGGGGGTAAAAATGTATATATATTAAAATAATGCACAGTAGTGTAATACTGTGCATTCATTTTGAGTAAAAAATCATCATAATATACAGTGGGGTGAAAATTATTTTCACATGACTCCAGCAAAACACAGACAAAACAATATTTTCAAAATGGATAAAGTTCTGGAAAATATTTCAATCTACCCAGGAATGGCAGTCCTGCAAAACTCCAAGTATGAAACTAAAATCATTCAGGAAGTCACAAAAACCCAAGAACAACATATAGAAATCTGCAAGCCTCTCACACCTCAGCTGGGGCCAGCATTCATGACTCAACCATCAGAAAGACACCAGGCAAAAAATGTACTGAACTTTCATGGCAGAGTAGCAAGGCTGAAACCATTGCTCACTAAGAAGTCCATGAATGCTCATCTCAAGTTTGCCAAAAAGCACCTGGGTGACCTTTAAGAGTTTTAGAAAAATGTTCTATGGGCAGATCAGTCAAATGTGGAACTTTTTGAATGACATGGGCCCTATTGTGTCTACTGAATACCAAACACTGCATAAGAACCTCATACCACCATTAAAACATTGTGGTGGCAGTGTCATAGTTTGGGGATGTTTTGCTGCATCATACCTTGACAACATAATTTAAGGAACCAATCGTGTCTGAGAATTCCACAGGAGAATAAGTTGATGCGCAACTGGGACATGCAGCAAGACAATGATTCCAAACACACAAGCCAGTCTACTTTAGAATGGTTGACGAAAAAGAAATGTATTGTCTTGGAATGGCCTTGTACAGACCTAGGCCCGGTTTCCCAAAGCACTAAGATGATCGTAAGATGCACGTAAGTGCCTCGTTATTTTATCAGTGTGTTTCCCGAAAGCATCGTTAGTTAAGTGACACGTAACATCTCTAGTTAATTAATGAGTGTTCTGGACCACTTGTTAGTCCATCTTAACCGATCTTAGCAGGCACTGGTTTTGTGAAATAGCGCCTTCCTCAACATGAGAGGAGTGGTCGCAAACAGTTAATATCAAGGCAATAGAACAAATAAAACGTATCAAAACAGTTTTGATTTGGACACATTTATTTAGACAAATTAAGTAAGTGCGTGACTGGATGTAAATGTAACTCAATGCAATTGGTCAAATGAGGATAATGAAAAACGCAGGTAAAACAAGAAATAGGCTAATTAAGAAAAAGTGTTCAAAATAACCGTTCCGCAGCCTGAAAACACACATCGTACCCCATACGGAAAATAAATGTATTTTAAATATATTTTTGAATACATTTGGAAAATATATTTCTGAACACATTTGGTAAATATATGTCAAAATGTTTGAATTGGCTGCTTAAATATATTTATAAAAAATGTATTTAATACATTTTTAAAACGCATGTCTAAATATATTGTAGCATTGGGCAGGCTGTGTTTCAAACATGTGACCTTATGTTTCACAGTGAGGCACACTAACCACTACTCCAAACAGGATTATTTCATTTGGAGGGGCAAGTAGTGGTCTTAGCAAGTTTGCAATAGTACGTTAGAATATATTTGTGACCATAAGATGAAATGTATTTTGGTAATGTATATCTATAAAATGTGTTTCAACACCTAAATGTAATATAATCAATACATTTTAATATGGGCTTCAAAATACATTTTGTAATGTAATTTCTATACAAAATACATATTGTAATGAGAGCATTTTTGACGGTGAAATACATTTGGACAAAACTGAAATGTATATATACTTTTTCAAATACATTTCGGAATAAAAGCTGAAATACATTTTGATAGCTGAAATGGTTTTTGAATAAAGTTAAATGTATTTATAAATTTTTAAATACATTTCAGAGTAAACGTTGAAATATATTTTGATCCCTTAAATGTATTTTGAATAAAGATAAATGTATGTATACATTTTTAAATACATTTCAGAATAAAAGGTGAAATACATTTTGATACCTGAAATGTATTTTGAATTAAGATAAATGTGTTCGACATATATTCATCATATATTTGCATTGCAAAAATATATTTATTTTCCATATGGGACTGATACTATTATTTGATGGATGGGTGCTGGTGACTCTACCTCGTCAAGATTTTCATTGAAGAACATGCCTGAATCACCAGGATTAATTTGGTTTTATTTTTGATATTCAGAGTTTGTTCGTCAATACCTCTTCCAAAAAAATCGTACAAAAACAACAGTGAAATATATACAATTGGATTAGGGTAGAGAGCAAGGTACCCCCTTTGATTTTATCAAAAATCAAACTTTTCGTTTAGCAGAGCTCAAAATGTTGCAAATCGCTGTCAAATGTCTGTTCACTCGTTTAGGGACCATCATACCGCTGATTGAATGTGACTAAAAAAATATATTTTATTTTGTGTCAACCTAATAATATCTGACCATGTAAAGGAAAATCATAGGTACAGACACTTTTTGTGTTATTAAACAAAACTATAATTTTCTACATATATTTTAGTTTTAAACCTTATATATTTCATTTTTTAATAGATTCCTATAGAGGTGACATATGCACCTACAACCGCTTGTATGTTGGTCACTGACCTTTAGATTTGCCCTTTTACATTTCGGTGATTATATCAGAATTGATCCTTCTATACAATATGTTTTTAATAGCTTAATATTCATATGAGCTAGAGACAAGTGTGGTCTCTTCCTTTACCTCTCTTCTGAAAGGTAAGCCTCTTATCAATATTCATTATCTGTATTTAATTTTATGAATGCATGCATTATTACAACTCTATTACCTAATTCACATTAACTATTTTTAATAGCTTCTAATCCAGATGACATGGACCTCTAAAACCACTTGCGTTTTGTTCACTGACCTTCCTCGTCAAGGGTACACTCCTTAGATTTGCCATTTTCCATTTAGGTGAATTTACAGGAATTTATCTTTCTAAACAACTATTTTTCAATAGTTCACTATCCACATGAGTTAGAGATCTACAAACAAGTGTGTTGTGTTCCTTTACCTCTCTTCTGAAAGGTACACCTCTTTTTTTCCAAATTCATTGTGTATTTCATTTCAAAATTACATGCATTATTACAACTCTATTACATAATTTGCATTAACTATTTGTAATAGCTTCAAATCCAGATGACATGGACCTCTAAAACCACTTGCATTTTGTTCACTGACCTTCCTTGTCAAGAGTATGCCCCTTAGATTTGCCATTTTCAATTACAGTGAATTTACAGGAATGTATCTTTTTAAGCGACTTTTTTAATAGCTCACTATCCATATGAGTTAGAGATCTACAAAAAAGTGTGTTGTGTTTCTTTACCTCTCTTCTGAAAGGTACACCTCTTGCTTTTTCCAAATTAATTATCTGTAGTTCATTTTACAATTACATGCATTATTACAAATCTATTACCTAATTCACATGAACTAGTTTTAATAGCTTCAAATCCAGATGAAATGCACCTCTAAAACTACTTGAATTTTCTTTACTGACCTTCCTTGTCAAGAGTACGCCCCCTACTTTTGCCTTTTTCGATTTTGGTGAATTTACAGGAATTTATCTTTCTGAAGATTCTTTTTTAATAGCTCACTATCCATATGTCTTAGAGATCTAAAAACAAGTGTGGTGTGTTCCTTTACCTCTCTTCTGAAAGGTACACCTCTTCTTTTTTCCAAATTCATTATCTTGATTTTATTTGAAAAATACATGCATTGTTACAACTCTATTACCTAATTCACATTAACTATTTTTAATAGCTTCCAATCCAGATGACATGGACCTCAAAAGCCACTTGCATTTTGTTCACTGACCTTTCTTGTCTAGAGTACGCCCCTTAGTTTTCTCATTTTCAATTTAGGTGAATTTACAGGAATTTATCTTTTTAAAAGACTGTTTTTAATAGCTCACTATTCATAAGAGTTAGAGATCTAAAAACAAGTGCGTCGTGTTCCTTTACCTCTCTTCTGAAAGGTACACCTCTTCTTTTTTCCAAATTCATTATCTTGATTTTATTTTAAAATTACATGCATTGTTACAACTCTATTACCTATATAACATGAATTTTGTTCACTGACCTTCCTTGTCAAGAGTACACCCCTTAGTTTGACCATTTTCAATTTTGGTTAATTTACAGGACTTTATCTTTCGAAACCACTCTTTTTTAATAACTCACTATCCATATGAGTTAGAGATCTAAAAACAAGTGTGATGTGTTCCATAACCTCTCTTCTGAAAGGTACACCTCTTATTTTTTCTAAATTCATTACCTGTATTTTATTTTAACGTTACATGCATTATTACAACTCTGTTAACTAATTCACATGAACTATTTTTAATAGTTTCCAATCCAGATGTCATGGACCTCTAAAACCACTTGCATTTTGTTCACTGACCTTCCTTGTCAAGAGTACGCCCCTTAGTTTTGCCATTTTCAATTTCGGTGAATTTACAGGAATTTATCTTTCGAAACCACTCTTTTTTAATAGCTCACTATCCATACGAGCTAGAGATCTACAAACAAGTGTGGTGTGTTCTTTTCCCTCTACTCTCACATGTACACCTTTCTAATTTTTGAATTGTTTTTATTTATTTTTATTTTTTGTGTGTAAATTGTTTTCATTCTTTAGTGCAGAGGTGTCAAACCGGTGCCATGGAGGGCCAATTGTCTGCAGGTTTTCACTCTCACCTTTTACTTGATTGATATAAATGTGAAACTCTGCTATGGCCGTGGGTTTGAGCCCCGGTCATGCCACTGTCAATTGTGGCTGGGGTGTCCGGTAGGGTGGTGCATATTGGGCTGGTGTCGCCTTGGGAGAGGTAATCGGCGTAGAGGATTTCCTTGTGCCACCGCGTTCCAGCAACGTCTCTGACGGGGTGGGTGCCTCTGACCTGGCCATGCATATAAGGTAATGTGAGCGAGTGTTTCCTCCAATGTGTTGGCTCACATTGACTTCATGGTTAAGGGAGGGGGTGTAAAGAAGCAGACCGGCTGATCAGACAGGTTTCGGAGGAAGCCTGTGGCAACCTACGATTCTCCTGACTTCGCAGGGACTGTTGTAGTGGTGGCATATGGTTGTACAGTGGGGTTGGGAGAAAAGGGGATAAAATATAAAAATTAAAAAGACAATTATAATAATAATATGTGAAACTCAGAACATCATTCTTATTAGCATATTGTTTACTATTTGTTTATTCTGATATTTGTCCAGTTACAAACTGTATTGCGGTGGAAATGTTCAGTAATGACATTTACTGTCCGATTTCTAGCCAAAGAGTTATGGAGAGGCCTTGATGTACGGAAGGTGGAATCTGAGGACCCTTACTGTGGACACTACAATGTGTTGCAGTTTACCTCTGCAGTGGGCAGACACAGACCCAATCCAGATGTTTATGGAGGAAAATGAGAATAGACTGTGATTTATGTATAGAGTCAAGTTGGATTTGACAGTGAGATTTTTAATAGCTCACTATCCAACTTTGTTTTCAGATGCCACAACTCTTGCAATTTTGTCCTCTCACTTAAGATTATGGGAGTTGATGGACCCTAGGAACTTCGTCTAATTTAGCTATAAGAAATGACCCATCAATGTGAAGAGGAGAAGTTGGGAAATTGTCTGATGTCAATATCCACCTCCACTATTTGGTCTGTGTTTAAAAGTTATTTTGACTGCAGTAGGTATACATACCTAATTCTCCAATTGCTTTTTTGTTCAATCAATATTGACACTACAGCAATCTTTGGTGGATTCTATTGTTATGTCGCCTGCACATTAACATTTAAAAATGTTTTAAATTGGGAATGGGAATATGCTGTCACAGATGAAGGCAGGACACGAGGAACAGAGCAGGGTAGCATCCTTTTAATTGTAACAACAAAACAACAATAGGAGAGGCAAACTGCGAAGTAATGCACAACACAACTGGCACAAACAATAACCCACAACAGGAAGAGCAAAAAGGCTATCTTAAATAGGGTCCCCAATTAGAGTCAACGCGGGTGTCTAGAGGCACCTCTGCAGTCTGGCTGTGACTGTGGTCCCCAGGCTCATAGAGATGCCTAGAGGCCCCCAGCCAGGACCTGTCACATGCTCCACTCATCATCAAAATCTTCATCTTTTGATATGAAATAGAACAAGACCAAACATGGACATAAAGAACAATATTACAGTTAAGTCAATCACTTCTTGTTATTGTAATAATTGTCACAGTTCAAAATTATAAAATGTAGTTGTGTTATGTAAATATTGCACGAATATTGGAATAAAAATTAAAAGTTGTACCATTGAGAGTAGAGGGAAAAGAACATACCACACTTGTTTGTAGATCCCTAGCTCATATGGATAGTGAGCTATTAAAAAATAATTCAAATAAAATCACTGAGATTGAAAATGGAAGGTATAAGGCGTGTATTGTTGACAAGGAATATCAGTGAACAAAATGCAAGCGGTTTTAGAGGTCCATGACATCTGGATTGGAAGCTATTAAAAAAAGTTCATGTTATTTAGGTAATAGAGTTGTAACAATGCATGTACACGTGCTGGTCATAAAATTAGAATATCATCAAAAAGTTGATTTATTTCAGTCATTCCATTCAAAAAGTGAAACTTGTATATTATATTCATTCATTACACACAGACTGATAAATTTCAAACGTTTATTTCTTTTAAATGTGATGATTATAACTGACAACTAATGAAAATCCCAAATTCAGTATCTCAGATAATTAGAATATTACTTAAGACTAATACTAAAAAATGATTTTTAGAAATGTTGGCCAACTGAAAAGTATGAACATGAAAAGTATGAGCATGTACAGCACTCAATACTTAGTTGGGGCTCCTTTTGCCTGAATTACTGCAGCAATGCGGCATGGCATGGAGTCGATCAGTCTGTGGCACTGCTCAGGTGTTATGAGAGCCCAGGTTGCTCTGATATTGGCCTTCAGCTCTTCTGCATTGTTGGGTCTGGCGTATCGCATCTTCCTCTTCACAATACCCCATAGATTTTCTATAGAGTTAAGGTCAGGCGGGTTTGCTGGCCAATTAAGAACAGGGATACCATGGTCCTTAAACCAGGTACTGGTAGCTTTGGCACTGTGTGCAGGTGCCAAGTCCTGTTGGAAAATGAAATCTGCATCTGCATAAAGTTGGTCAGCAGCAGGAAGCATGAAGTGCTCTAAAACTTCCTGGTAGACGGCTGCGTTGACCTTGGACCTCAGAAAACACAGTGGACCAACACCAGCAGATGACATGGCACTCCAAACCATCACTGACTGTGGAAACTTTACACTGGACTTCAAGCAACGTGGATTCTGTGCCTCTCCTCTCTTCCTCCAGAC
>JACXGI010019252.1:0-12321 GCA_016801175.1 Esox masquinongy
CTGCACTGAAAGTAAAGGGGCTGAATAATTTTGCACGCCCAATTTTTCAGTTTTTTATTTGTTAAAAAAGTTTGAAATATCCAATAAATTTCGTTCCACTTCATAATTGTGTCCCACTTGTTGTTGATTCTTCACAAAAAATTACAGTTTTATATCTTTATGTTTGAAGCCTGAAATGTGGCAAAAGGTCGAAAAGTTCCAGGGGGCCGAATACTTTCGCAAGGCTCAGGATTTCTAAAGCATAGAAAATATCTCATAAAATGTTCTCAAAGTAAAGATCATAATAATCTATAGGGAATACATCTCTTACGCCGGCCATAATTTTATCACAAAAGTGTCACTTATCAAATTGTGTAATGCATTTTGGAACTCTTAAACTTTTTAATAATTGCAAGTAGTTATTTAGTCTAACCATTTTAGGTTGTATGTGAGTTATATGGTCAAGAAAGACTTACATTTACATTTAACATTACATTTAGCTTGTAGAATTTTCTTCCAATAGATGACTCCCAAAGAGCAGCAGAGATGACAAGAAACCTGGGATGAATATGAAGGACCTCCAGACAATCTCGATTGTTGAAGACGGAGGTTTTAAGGCAGGGCGGCCCAACCCTGTTCCTGGAGATCTACTGTCCTGTAGGTTTTCTCTTGAAACCCATTTTGTGACTAACCCGGTTAAACTTTTCAACCAGCTAATTATTAGATTCAGGTGTGCTAAATTAGTTGGGGAGAAAACCTAGAGGACAGTAGATCTCCAGGAACAGGGTTGGGCAGCCATGTTTTAAGGTATTTGTAAAGTCCCTTGATTGGTCCTATAAAATCCCAAGCTGCAAAACGCTTGATGGAGGGTACAGACCTGTAACTGTTGTAAACATGCAGATTTGACTGTCCTTTCCTTTCATTACAACCAGCAAATACATACACAAGACTTTTAAAAGTATCGGTATCGGTACTGGTATCGGTATACTATCCTTGGTATTACTTGATATCGGATCGAAAAGAAAATCAGTGGTATCGTCTATCTCTACCTTCTATGCCATCAAGAAGAACGAAACTTGACATCCCAATCATGGATCTATCTTGACGTCAATCATATTACCCATTGTTCTTTATGCCTGGATGTTCTGGGCTCCACTTACCAACCGAAAATTCACAACATGAGTTAAACACCCAATTCAGAATATGCATGCAGAGTTTTGCAGAAGTATCCCCATTGTTCAATGGAAAACCCCAAATAATACATGCATAGCAGGATTAAATACATACCCGCTAATGATCAAAATCCAGAGAAGACCTGTCAGACCCAGTTAGACCTGTCAGACCCAGTTACTCACAGAAACCCAGGAGAGCAACACTGTTGTACATAAACCAATCATGAGAAAACAAAAACAGAACTATTTCACACAGTGGAAAGAATTAACCAAAATATAGAGCATATCGGTACACTACATTGCCCTAACCAGCCAGTACACAGTTGCAGAGTATTAACTTCCTGACAAATGTATCACCGCATTCGAGACACATGTTCTGATCATACAGATCCACATTGTGCATTGACATTGTAAACAAAGGTTTCCCATGCCAAAAAAGCCTTTACATTTCTAAGAAAAGAAGAGCAATAGATATAAAGGCAGAGTAAGACTGGAATTACGGCATAGTGAAGTGAAAATATGGAACACTGTGGGGTGGCAATGTAAAGCTCTGTGGGGGGTGGTAAACTGGCTAGCCTATGAAATCTGCTGTTCACTACATTCCTTTCTACCCACAAACTTGCCGCAAAGTAGCCTTGCCAAGCAATAGCCCTTCTAGCAAAGGTAGCCTATGAATGAATATAAAACAAAAAACAATAAATACGTTTCCCATATGGACAGTATAGGGCAGGGATTGGCTGTGTGTTTGTTAATCATAAAGTAACATAAGCCTATACAATGTAGCCTGTTTTGACTATTTGAACGTTATCTTAGAATTAAAAAAAGTTAATGATCTCTCTGTAATAATCCACACGAAACAGGATTTGGAATCCAATTGTGGAGTGTCGTTCATTTTTTTGCAGTAAAAGGGCAAGGCACAAAGAATAGTCGGTGACAGGCAAAAGGTCCTGATACTGAATTCCAAAAAATGCAAAGGCAAAAGTACAAAAACTTAAGGCAGGTAGAACGGTCCAAGGAACAATACAGTAGTTAGACCATGGCTAGTCAAAATAGTAGGAATTCTAAGGCTTAGTATATCTTTCAACAATACTTCATGTTGCACTGAAGGACAGAACAGATTTAAATGGGCCACCTAATTAAGAACAGGTGCATAAAAACACAGATGGAACCAGTAGCGATAATGAACTGAATCAAACATACAATTAAACTACCAGAATAACATAGAAACACAACTGAAACCAAAAATGTCAAAGCTAAGGTTAAAAGCAGTAGAAGACAAAACTGAAAGGGAAAAAAAAAAGAAACAAAATAAAGAACCTCACACTCTCCTTAACAGGATGGTTATAGTCGCATAAATACTGTACAAAAATGAACATTGGCCTTTTTGGGCCCCTTGGCGCCTCTCCTGGCTGCTACAGACAGGCAGCAGAGCTAGTTTTTAGAGTTGCTTAGAAAAGAGCATATATGGTAAAAAAAAAATGGATAAAAGAGTTAAGAGCTTTATGCTTGTGTGTCATCCTATGAGTTTTGAGTTTGAAAGATTCCATGTTCTACATTCACCATCATGGGGTATTTAAACCACACATATCTTTAAAAAGACCTCCCCAGATACAAGTGACTGGTCAAATGTCCAACCAGACATGATCAAACCCTGGACCAGGGGAATACCACTATGCTAACCACGCCCACCTGGGGAACATCGACCACGTGATGCTCCAACTCCTCCCTGCATACAGACAGAAATGTAAAACACCAAAGCCTGTCAAACGCACAGTGCGGAGATGGATTGATGAAAACGCTGGGAAGCTAAAGAACTGCTTTGACACAGTTTTACAGGCATTCAAAGACCGCAATGCCTCCACAGGCAGAGTCACATTCAAAATCAATGTGCATCAGGACATCTGCATTCCATCAAACACATTTGTATCACACAGACAAAGAGACAAGCCTTTGGTTTACTGGTAAGAGCTTTGCAGTGATACGGTATAGATTTTTCAATAAGGATGCCAGGAAATGTCTATGTTCCCCCACTTGGCCCTCTGAACCCTTTTACCTTTACCCTTTATCCTTTACCCTTTACCCGTGTCCCTTCCTAGGAACACCTCACCCTCATCATCCCAGAACTACTACAAAACAAACTAGCCCAGCTGAACGTGTCCAGCTTCATATGTTATTCGACTTCTTGACCAATAGGATGCAACCTGTAAAGATGGTCATACCCACTTCGGACTCTTTATCCCAAAGGACTGGAGCACTTAAGGATTCCTGCCCTTTCCCCTTCTCTATTCACTCTATACCAATGACTGTACCTTCAGCAATGCATCTGTCATTTAGCTATTCAGGATTGCCCATTATACCACTCTGGTTGTTTGCGTCACTGAGAGCAATGAGTGTGTCCATGGGTGGTCAACCTGTTTGTGGCCCGATGCAGTCAAAATGACCTGGAAATCGACACAGACAGAACCATGGAGGAGGTGGTGATGTCAGGAAACGTTTTCCAGCCACCCTCGTTGAGATTCAGGGCTGAGCTGTAAATTCAGCTAGTTCATTCTAATTCATAGTGATAATGTCAGGTGGGAGGATGACATCCTCAGCGATCACCAACAAGACATCCCAGCAGATGTACCACTTGGGGCTGTGTTAAAAACAGCTTCTCTTTCCCCTAAAGAGTTACCTCTCTTTAACATTTAGTAATTTATTCAGATGCTCATTACCAGCGCATCTTACAGTCAGCTGTAATTTCTATTATGATCAGTGCAACAACCGAATTCAGAAACACATTAATTGCAAGCGAATACCCTCTTTAGAAAAACAGCTATCACAGGTCTGACAGACTGTGTTCAAGAAAAACAAATAGAACGCGTGACACTGCCCCTGTCCAACTTTGTACTCAGGAGGAATCCGTCTTTGCGCACATCCAAAATGGCCGACCAATGTCCAATGAAGGGATTTGTGACACACTCAGAGAACACTGAAAAGACAATGTCAAACTTCCCAGAAGCCATCACACAAATTCTGTTGCTTTCAGACCAACACTCTCCGAGGTAGCTTTTACTATTGGAGTGTAAGTGAATGGACAGAGAGGGTCATGGGAAATACGCACTGCGGGGAATAGAAAGGTAAAAAGCACATTGCTGTTTGGATGTGATAAGAGCTGGGTCAATCAATGTAGAAAGTGGGAGCTAACTGACTGCGTTCCGTGGAGAGGAACAAGTGTCTGTATTTTTAGCATTTTAGGCGCTAGCGCTCCTTCACATTTCATAGTGGGCCTTTTGGTGTCCAACCAAGCGCCGACTAAACTCAGCCATCACTAATCATCAATCCCACGCAGTACATAAAACGATCAACCTATAAATCTTGCACATCAAACTACAATAACAGCGTTATTATAACAATGTGTCAGAGACAAACAAACACACACACAAACACACACACACCCGTATGGCTCTGTGATGGCTGTCTCTGTGACGAGCAGGAAATGATTAGTCATAGGGCAACATAGAGGGGGTCTGGAGACAACTGAGCCGAGGAAGCAGAAACATAGAGACACACACAGACACACAAATACACACACAGACACACAAATACACACACACACACACACACACAGATACACACACAGACCTGATCAGCACCATCTGCTAAGGAGCAGCTTGAATTTTAGAAGACTGACTGGAGATAAAACAGACTGAAGCGGTCTGTGAATGTCTATCTGTGTTTGTGTGAGATCCATGATTCCCACTGTAAACACTGCACTGCATTAGCTCATCTACATAATCGTATGCACACAGAGCTGCAGTGTATTCTGTGTTTTTTTTAAATGTGTCAGTTGTGAATTATTAAGCTAATGCCACATGTGGAAGTTAGTTATGACTGTCTAATTTGTTTTGGTGTGGTGTAGCACCCTCATAATAACTGTGATTTGAATTTCACACAGGTCACCTTATGTGCACACACACACACACACACACATGTACACAGTATTACCGTCCTGGTACGCGTAGCCTGTCAGTGCATCAATCATAGTTTCCATTACACCGAACACAATCTTGGCTATAATTGCATAATGTCGAATTGTAATTACACTTCATAATAGCCCGAACTAAACATAAACAATCAGTGTTAAGTATTCTAGATGACCAAACGAAATCATAATGCATAAAGTGTCTCCTATTGACTTCCGTGGATCCTGAAGATGCTTTGCATGGGAACGGGATCGGCACACAGATTGATGTGGGAGCCAAGGAGAGGATGTATGCTGGCGAGTGACTAGACTCTATAGCACTGAGGCATAACTCAACATTACCACAGAAACCACACTGATGAAGAGAACTAAACAAATACAGACACAAAACAGAAATAAAACACACACACACACACACACACACACACTACCAAAGCAGAGTGATCAACGACTGCAGTGTGCTTACAAAATCGGGTTGGAATTCACTTACTTTCTCAAAAATAATTAATTGTTCCTGCTCATGCTTGTAGCATGCTGTATGGTATTGTTTGTCAGTATGTAATTCACTACTAAAAAAGACAATATATAGTGCAATAATACCGCTGATGTCACTGTCATCTGCCACATTGATTTATTTTCAATAAAATGTGGCTGTATCACCTCAGGAATCACAGCGTTAATTTCTGTCTTTCTTTTGGACATTCATCTAACATTTAATTCTTAATTACTCGGAAGGATATAGGGAACATCCTGACCGCACAACATCAGTCACTGACGTACAATAAATGTCATCTAATGTTATATTTTACATCCATTAATTTGCATCCGACACTATAATTGGAATCCAATGTTGTAATTTATCAATGACATCCAATATTATATTTTACATAGCAATAAACTTCAGATGCAATACTATACTTTACAACCAACACTAACAATTCAGCCAATACTATACTTTACATCTGAAACTATACTTACAAATCTAACTATTCAAACCAATAAATCTAAGTTCTGATACCGTGCATCCAAAACTACACTGTCACTGGGATGAGGAAAATATTACACAAGCCCATCTACAAAATGGTTCTGTATGGCAAAGTAACATCTAAACGACATGGTCACGAATATACACCATTGCAAGCAGTTCATGTTTTAGCTCGTTTTGTCTGCATATACGCACGGCAGTGGAACCTGCCAGATGTTTTGTTGTCCGGCGGTTGGTGAAATGGGACAGCCATGACACTGTGAGCTGTTTCTTTGTTAGGTACAGTAAGGTGAAGTCAAGGCGCTGTCCTTGGGTTACTCAGAACCGTGTTTGAACAGTGCAGTCCGTGTTTGAATAAAAGCTTAGTACGCCTCTTGTATTATTCCACAGTGCAAACACACCTGGTCAGAGGGCAGCTCCTCTCTGAAGCCTAGACAAAAACACTAAGAGCAATACTGTAACAAACATTTAGCTCTATGATTCAGCCAACACAATAAATTCACATATAAACATACAACAAGTAATGTCATGGATTTGTATGTTTTTGTTCATTTTAGTAAGACCTGATTCGTGCAAAAATGCACATTTATAAACCTTATTATTTTGTAAATTTTGTGAGAGTGCTCTTAATTTATTTAATCAATTCCAATATTCCCAGCATGCTTTGTTGCAGGTAGACGTTCACAACGGTTTGCTTTAATATCTGTTTCCTTGCGCATTGACTCATTTATTGATCTAAGCATTGTGGTGCGTTTTCAATGAAATTCTAAATCCCTCCCCTTCTAGACTTCTGACAGTTCCGATAATGATCTCTGTCATTATACACAATAGACCAGATGGATCTCACTGGGAATGTTTGGCAACACTCCCCACACTGTTCTGTTATAAACCATGTTTACGGCCTAAATGGCAACCTATTCTCTATATAGAGCCATACATTTGACAAGAAGCTCTCCATAGGGAATAGACCAGGTGCCAGCTTGAAACGCAGCCCATGTTGTGTGAATGTCTCAGCCCAGCTATTTTTTACTCCAAAATCTAGAATCTATGAGTGCTTCAAAATCTAGGAATGTTTCAGAAATTGCACCAAAATGTGGGTTTGTGAAAAGTACTGTACAATGTACCAGTCGTCAATTTCAAATGTTCTAATTGAAAAAACGCTCTGAGGCCCAAAAATGCCAAACATTAATTGTAAGGGCAAAGCACAGTATCAGTGGAAAATGCAATAATTTATTGTTGTTGTGATATGAAGAAAGCTGTTTTGGTATCTCATTACCACTCAGCTAAATAGGGGCATCTTCAGAATCTCTTTTATCTCGTCTTCTTAACATTGCATCCAAAAGGGCAAAATATTCCCTTAAAAAAACGCCCTTTTTTATACTAAACGTATTGCACTAGTTAGGTACTAGAAGACCATTTAGGATGCACCCAAACTGTTTGAATGGTATCTGCTTTGAAGAAAGCCGAAAACAAAGAGCTGCAGAATCAGTGAATGCTAATTATGTTCGGGTTGGAGAGAGTGAGAGAAACAGAGTGTGTGAGAGAAAGAGCAAGAAGGTCTGGTAGAAATCTGTCCTGCGAAATGGAAGGTCGTCAGGGGTTGTTGTCTGACTCCTGGTCAGATGGTTTCAGTGAGTTAGGGAGGAGAGAAAGTGTACACCTTGGCCAAGGATAAGAGAGAGAGAGAGAGAGATGGAGAAACCGTGTGAGAGAACACATGGGTGCTGGACTGTGAGAAAGAAAGAAAAAAGAGAGAAAGAGAGGGAGAAGGAGAGAACGCCCTGTTATTCACAAAATGGAATAAACATCCAGTTGAGACTGCATGCTTTTCCTCAGGCAATGCACAGTCACAAAGAATTTGCAAACAAATCAAACATTGATTAACTTTAATATACAGTATGTTTGGTGTAATAATGCGGTGTAATTTACAATCGAAGCAGCAAGATTTGATGCTGTGCCACGCAGCACTAAACATAACCAATATTTATCATAGCCCTGTAAACATGACCAACATTGACTTGTAAGGCTTTTGTTTGTTTAACCAACTTCCATTTTTGGAATGCTCTGTTGCGATTATGGCCTCACCTCATCACAACAATTCTGCAACAGGTTTAGAAAAGTCAAAGGTGACATTTCGTCCGATGCACATTCGTTCACTTCATATTCCCGATTGATTTCAATTTAGTGTTATAATTTCTTTAATGTTTGTATCTCTTCCAATTTTCACTTGTTTTGTCAATGTAGAAATGATTCCCAGGCTGGGGCCCTTTAAAAGGAAACTGAACTGAATTAAGAGAGTACACCTGCGCTCACGAGAGAGCTTGAGGGAGAGAAAGAGTGATAGACAGAGAGAGGAGAGAAAGAGAAAGGGAGAGAGATTGTAAAGTATACTTCGGCAATATTGAATTGTTTCGTCAGGCTGATAAAGGAATTTGAAATGAATTGACAAAGAGGGAGACCGTATACCTGGTTCGGGGAAAGAGACAGAAAAAGCGTGAAAAAAGAGAAAACATACTAAATACCACAATGGGCAATCACAGCACTCAGATTCGTGACCCACTGCCAATTGTTTTTATCCAAAGTATTGTATGTGTAATGTTTACTTCGAATGTCAGATTGTTTATTTCACGTAATTGGATTTATTTTATATGTTTGTTTTATATGTTTTGGAAAAATCTTCATGTGCCTTAATCAACAATTATTTCCCATTCCAGTAAAGGCCCCTTTGAATTTAATTGATTACAATCTGGGCCGAGGTCACCGAGTGAGAGAGTTACCAAATCTAGTTGGTGTTCCAAAAAAAGTTCCAGAAGCTAGGACCACAAACATTCTATCTAAACACCATTACCCTAGAGCACAAGAAAGAATCATACCTGCCCAGGACTAAACATCAACGCCTCAGGTAACTTCAACAAGGCTATTGATGATCTGAAAGGCAGGGCGAGGAGAGCCTTCTGCACCATCAAAAAGACAAAAACATGACAACCCACACAGGATCTGCCTGAAAACACTCCAGTCTGTGTTCGAGCCTATGGTCTACGGTTGTGATGTCAGAACTTCACTCACTACCTCACAAAACCAGACTCTGTATGTCAAATTCTGCAAAAAAGAATCCTCAGAGTACATTGTAAATTCGCAGAGCGCAATTAGGATTAGACCCAGTCATAATCAAAATCCAGAAAAGGACCAATGCATTTTGGGATTCCCGAACCTCCATAACAAAGCCCTCATTTACAGGGGGCTTTACCGAGAGAATGGTTTCCTATTCTCTAGGTTAAACTCTCCAAGCCAGCTGGTTTCAGGGGCTCTGTTCACAAACCCAAACAGGCCTTCACCGAGCCCCAGGACCACTGGATAGAATGAAACAGAAAAAGCACATTGGAATATTACCACGACAGAGTACAGGTTGCCTGACCACCGTGTCAGACCCAAGGTGAAGAAACGCAAAGATAATGTAACGAAACGGCTTTGCCGTTGAGAAAGGCTGCCGTATTACCAACAGATCACACAGATTTGACCCAGTTGCAGAGGATTCTTTTGTACACCACTCCTTATTTGGACTGCACCTAAACAACCGCAGTGAAAGGACTGTCGGCCTGAAATGTTTAGTCAACTGTGTTGCAGTGGGACATTTCAATTGGAGCACTGGGGAAGTCTAAGGGAGATAATACACTGTGTGTATGTGTCTGATTGGGTACATTTTTTTTACTATCTTCATGGGATCGTATATCTAGGAAATGGTCACCTGTTTTAGGGTTGGGGCTAGGGGCTTTGAATTGGATTAGTCTTTGGAGTACCCACGAGGTAGCCATGGAGATGAAAAGAGGTGAAGGGGACAAACATATCCGCTGATGTCATATCTGGGTTAGGTAACTGCTCAATATTGTTATTGATCACCTTTTTGCCAAGTCATTTTCCCCCGATTTGGAAATATAATCTGACAAGAAGGCTCACATTATAGTGCAGGGCAAAGCAATATCGTGCCATTTCATTATGAGCAGGCCAGGCCAAAATCTGTATGATAGATTGACATGATCTCAAAGTGAAGGAGTATGAGTGCAAAAGAAAGAGTGGGAGGAAAGGAAAAGAGAGAGAACGGGAGAGAAGAGATTTGGAGACAGAGGAAGAGAGAAAGACAGGAGAAGAGAAAGAATAAAAAGAGTAGAAAAGACTAGAAGACAGAATGAGAGGAGAAAATTAGAAGAAGAGAGAATGAGTCAGGACCCTACACTAGATCGCCATTCATCCATCAGACGTCATACCAAAATGGGCCATGTGAAAAGTTAATGTGATTAAAACCAGAACTCCAGATCTCTCACTTTATTGGCCAGGCAAAACACCCCTGAATGCACAATGTACTGGTGAATGGCCTAAGGTTTCCCACCAGTTTGAAATAGGCATTTTCAACCCTCAGTCTTGATGCCCACTATGTCCACAGATGCGTTGTCTTGTATTGTTACTGTCGTGTTGACAGTAACAAAAGTTAGGAAGGGCCACCAAGCCTAATTGCACTCAGCTATACTTTGGTTAAAAAATTAACAGCCAAGAAGAGAAAACTGGTCAGAGAACCAAGTGGTTAACAGCAGAGACAGCCATACCAAACTTAGACAAGATATAAAAAGATGAGCTAGTGACCCAGTCTTCAATGAGAAGAAGAAAGTGAATGAAAGAGAGAAGGGGAGAAGAGAGAAACAAACATGGGAATTGGTTATGCATTTTAGGATACATATGAAATGTAACAAATAAGAACAGAGATTGTGGCACCTCGAGCAGAGAAATTGTATGTTTTTGGGCTTATTATTGTTATTATCATCATTATTTGCAATTATGCCACCAATTCACAAATGCCTGAGGCGGTTGCCTGTTCAGTTTCATGGTACAGTAAGGCATCCACTGGAGAGGGAATGGAAAATCCCGTTTTTCTATTCTATGGAAGATGAGATATGCTTCCAACGTGTTGAATCCTCTCAGCTCTACATGTCTAGTACAGATGCCATATCTTACTGTAATCAAACAGCTGCAGGTACTTGATATATTTTCATGCATTTTATGCTTTATTGGACAGAAAAGTGATAAAAGATTGTTTTTTTTTAATGAAAGGTTAGTAGGTCAGTTTCGAACCAGTACTGCAGCAGTAGATGCCCTCCGGATTTAGTGGCTTAGACCACTGCATCCCCTAGATCACATAGGTACTCTCTAAATGTAGTGTAATTTAGGTTTTAAAAGCCTTCTAAGGTTAGTTATTTCCAATTAATGTTAACAGACATGATTTGAGAAAACTGTATTTAAAATAATTAATCGGAATTTGAAATCATTATAATCTGCATAACAATTCACATTTCCAGACGCTGTGGGATTATTTTTCATCTGTGGTGACCTGTCTTAATTTAAGATTCTACATCTATGCAAAGGGAATACGTTGTTCTGTTTATGATGTTAGCCTGCATAGATGAGTTTGTCCACCCTCAGCCCAGCGATGACACGCGGGATAGAGGGCTGGAAATCGGCTGACCACAGTGATACATGATCCAAGAGGTTTAAGGATTCAACAGGCTGTAACGAGAAACCAAGACAATGGAGGAAAAATCTACAGGGGTGGAGTGAGCAGGAACAGGGAGGAGAGAAGAAATAAGATAGGAGACAGATAGGAGGAGACAGAGATAGGAGGAGACAGATAGGAGGAGACAGATATGAGGAGGCCGAGATAGGAAGAGACGGATAGGAGGAGATAGATAGGAGACAGATAAGAGTAAACAGATACAGCAGATAGAGATAGGAGGAGACAGATAGAAGGAGACAGACAGGAGGAGACAGATAAGAGGAGACAGATAATAGGAGACAGAGATAGGAAGAGATGGATAGGAGGAGACAGATAAGAGGAGACAGAGATAGGAAGAGATGGATAGGAGGAGACAGATAAGAGGAGACAGAGATAGGAAGAGATGGATAGGAGGAGACAGATAAGAGGAGACAGAGATAGGAAGAGATGGATAGGAGGAGACAGATAAGAGGAGACAGGAGGAGAAAGATAAGAGGAGACAGAGATAGGAAGAGATAGATAGGAAGAGACAGATAAGGGGAGACAGAGATAGGAAGAGATGGATAGGAAGAGATGGATAGGAGGAGACAGATAAGAGGAAACAGAGATAGGAAGAGATGGATAGGAAGAGATGGATAGGAGGAGACAGATAAGAGGAAACAGAGATAGGAAGAGATGGATA
>JACXGI010019253.1:0-12306 GCA_016801175.1 Esox masquinongy
GTAGTACTGACTGGTATATAACTAGTTAGTCCAGGGTGGTTAGGGTGGGGGGTAGTACTGACTGGTATATTACTAGTTAGTCCAGGGTGGTTTGGGTGGGGGGGTAGTATTGACTGGTATATAACTAGTTAGTCCAGGGTGGTTAGGGTGGGGGGTAGTACTAACTGGTGCATTACTAGTTAGTGATAGTACTGCGAGTGTCTACAACGAGTATGAGGAGGTTACTATACTAAACAAACTGTAGAATGTTTTAATGGAGAATATCTCTGGCACTCTGAAGAATTTTGTCAACAAAAAAATTAAAAAATGAACTTCAAACGTTAACTGCAGATGTCTTCTGGGTATTCATGTTTGTAATTAGGCTAGGAGTACATTAAAAATCTTATATATGGCCCCGTAAACTTTTTAAGCTCTGTCCTCTCTGCCTTGAAGTGAAACCGCTCCAGTGCACCACTATAAGCAAAGGGCTTCATTACAATGAGCGCAGTGTGTTTGGGGCCCTAGTTTGTGAACAAGGAAAAATTATTTTTTTAATAAAGTAATCACTTAGTCATCCGGCTAAAACCAAAAAAAAACAGCAGGGGTTTTGGTTTTGATATGGGATGATCAGAACGCACAGCTGCCGAGGGAGATTAGTGTCCTTGTGTGACAGCAGAGGTATAACAAGGCTTTGATTTGCCTTTCTTAAATATACAACCTCGATAACACCTGTGATCATTTCCAGAAGTCAATCCCAACGGTTCTCGGTGTTCCGGCAGAATGCACAGGCCCTGGGTTCCTACTGCATATAGAACTCCCTATCAAAAGATTATGGCCCAACCCTATTGGCAAACGGTACCACGGCAGAAATCCTTTCTGCTCCTTAGTTCACCGCCACAACAGTGAATCTAATTTCACGGTGTAGTCCACTGTGAATGGAGCGGGATAGTGCTTCCCCCAAGCACGAGCTTCTGTGTCCAGAAAAAACCCAAGCTTTGCTGTTCTTCAGAAAACAAGACTGATAGGGTTGGGTGGAGACTTTGAGGCAAATCCAGTGTCGTGTTGAGTTTTGATGTTTTGATAGGATAGCAGCCTTTTCTAAAAATCTAATGTTTCGGCTACATTTTTATTGCCTTTTCTTTATCGCCCACCTCCTGTTCTGTCCTTTCCTTTTTTCCTCCAGATGTGCCAAATATTATTTGTACCATTACAGTACCATAAATCATATAGGGGAGGAAATTTTATCTGCGAATTTGTTTGTGCTCGTCCGCATACTTACGCTTATTTCAGATTACGTTACATCGTTCCATGAACTGGAAATAACATAATTGTGTTTGTTATAACGGGCATGGAGTATGAGGCCGGGAGGGAGACGTTCAACGACGCACATTAAAGCAAATAAACGCTTTCAGATGACTGGGAACTTGGAAAAAAACAAGTTGTTTTGAACGCGGTGGTAGTCAACGGACACTTCTCCGAATTGTTTCCAATTTTGTGAAGCGCGTAGTCTATCGAGATGCGAAGACGTCAGGTAAATACAGCGAAAACACCAATAAGAGACATCACGTTGTTCCTTAGAATCTTTCATTATGTCTGTCACTCATTTCTAACGAGTGGTTTTCTACAGACAATTTCATTACCGTTGTCTGTTCCAGAACCTCTCACTCTGATACAACATTTCATTTCAAGACCGATTCAAATCAAGATGTGAATGGCTTATTCGGGCAGATTCAGAGGAGTGTGATGTCACGGTGAAACAAAATGTAAATCTTTATCACAAATGGCCTGAACCCCCCCCCCCAACCCCTTCCAAAATCGCCTAAGTGGTATTAAAAGCTGTTGCAATGAAAAAAATAACTACGTCTAGCAAAGCTCTTAACCAGCCTGCCCGACCATCTATTTAGTTTGACCGTAAAAGTTGGCGCATGCTTTGTGTGTTAATCACTGGCAAACATCGCCAAGCACACACGTTATATTTCGATAATGTGCAAAGCCGCAGCAATGTGTTTTCAGTCGGGTGGACTGTTGACCTCAGTCTGGACAGACTCAAGACCTGACTGTTTCTGCCACCCGAGGGAGAGTCGCGCCCGCCAGTCTCCTGTGTCTATTTCCAAGCCTGGCCAACAGGAGCTGCTGTCTCTCGGTCACGCACACGCGTGCGTGTACCCAAATCTAACGTCCGTTAGCCTCTGCCAGACATTTGAGGCTATGTTATCATCCGGTTGTAGACAGATTGAAATGGAAGTATTCTGGAATTTGCTTACAGAAAATATGTGGAGGGAATTTTTTTTATCCCACCCAAGTTGATTCCAACAATCAAACTTGTTGCAAATGACAGTCCAATTTGCCAAAGACAAATGTGCCGAGACATGACTCGACAAATACAGTTGGGGTACTTCACTCCTCATGATGAGAGGAGTAAACATAACAGTGGGACAATTTTCATTTGCCGGCAGCCATGCAGCAACACTAACACAATAACAAGAGCCTAAATGTTGATCGCAATGCAGGATCCAGTATCTCTTCTGCATCCTGGGAAATTAATGACTTCAGTGTCTTCATCTGTGGCTTAAACTGCATGCTGTGAGGTTTAATGCGTAGAAGGACCGCAGAACGTATGTGCACGACTCCAAGTTTATTATGATTATTAGTTCATTATTACTGACATATGAATGGATTTCCACTGGCATTTAATGCATCATAAATTTCACAGACACCGAAAGATACCAGCACGTCGAGCAAACAAATTGGCAACATTAATTAAAATACAGGAACATTCACGGCTACCTGTGGTGATGCTTTTTCACCAGCTAAATACTATGATGGAATTGTAGTAATGACTGCAAAGGTATCAAATCTAGGTGGTGTTTTTCCAGAAATCCTGCATTCTGCTTGCTCCCTCCTGGTTCGGGTAGTCCCTTAACCAGGATTTCTGGGAACATTGGGGAGTTTATCAAAAGTTCCTGGAATTTTGCCAGGTGTGAGACACATGAACCCCAGGAAAAATATCTGCCATTTTGGCAAAACTTTAGGAGGTTCCCAATGAACTTCAAACTTGCTGGTTCAATTAGCATGATGTGATCGTGTGGATCAAGCTGCATCTCATCTTTGAGGATGAGAATTCAGAGTACTCATTTCAAAGGAGGGATGATGTTTATATCCGCGGGGTCTCCTCTGACCTCTGTCTCTGTTGTGGTACAAAAAGGTGTTTCATTAATATTCCTTTGATTGTAATTTTTTTTCTCTTGATATCACTGACTTTACTGATGCAACTTCATTGAATAGGATGTGCTTACTGCTGCTGAGTTGTACATCTGACCGAGCTATCTTAAAATGTCTGGTCTAACCTGTAACCTGTAAGAGTGTCTGCTAAATGACTCAAATGGAAATGTACAATGATTTTGCGATGGTTAGAATGCTGTCGGTTCTCATGTTTGATGTTTTTAAGAGATTTTGACGGAACTCACAAGCAAAAATGATATTTTAGAATCAGGGGTTTGGTTTAAGGTTAGGGATTACATTTTGGGTTAGGCGCAGGGGTTGAATTTAAGGTTAAGATTTAAGTATAGTTTATAGGATTCTGGACAAAAATAACTTTTCATATCGCCACACGTACAGAGATACCTGAAGTGTGTTTGTGTATAATAATGACATGAACAGACACAGGAATGGAACCACATTTATCAGGGGAGAGAAGGAGAAAGGAGAGGACAAGAAAATGAAATTATTCTGTGTCTGACCTGAAGCAGTATAGCACATTCTAAATGAATCTCTGAGTGGAGAGAAGTGGTTTGAACGCTGACTCGGTAGTTCCACTGATGAGAGGTTTGCCAATGTTTCTGTGGCCCTGTCAGCTTCAACACCATTTAAAGGAGAATACAGTTTTTAAAATAGTCTCAGTTAAAAGCTATTGAACTTTAAATAACAGACAAGTCTTTGTAATACTGAACTTTCTCATTGGCAGCTGGTAAACTGCTTAAGCAAGTGAAAACTCTATTAAGTCTGAATGAAGTCACCACTGTGTTTTAAGTCAGATTTCAATCGCCAGTGAGTTTTAAGTCTGAATTTAAACCACTAGTGTGTTTGAAGTCAGAAGATTGATCCCTGGTGTTGTCGTCTTGCATGCTTTGGAAATTCTCCTAACCTGCCACATGGATAATTCTAACCTGCTATGGCCTCTCTCTTGCTCTTTTTCCACTGTGCTGCTCCTGTTTCTACTGGATGGAAAAGTATCCGAGGCACACATGATTATTCACTTAAGATAAAATAAACTCAGACTGGCCCATTTCTGTGCGTTATGGGGTAAACAGATTTCCGCCCCACAGGCCAGTATTGGTACCATTAGGCTCCGCCCTGGTGTCTGTGTGGATGATGTGTTGCCATTAAGAAGACTGGAGCAAATAGGAGGAAGAAGGGGACCATGGCATCTCAGCAGCTTCTTGTGGTGGGTTTCACCACTCTACTCCTAGTGCTCACAGGTGAGATGACTCTTTCTCCCTTTCTATCTCCCACTTTCTTCTCTCTGTCCTTTCTCTCTCTCTTTATCTGTCCACCCTTTTTCTCTCAAGTCCTTCTCCTCACACATATAACTCTGTCCGTCAATGCTTCCTACAACACTAGATAATCTAGTCATGGGGGGAACAGATATGATGATATCGTATCTGTAACCCCCCTTACAGATATGATGACATTCTCTGGGATTCATTTTTAAATTAAAGACATTGTGTAAATATGGTAATGGTGAGTTTGAACTAATCTCATCTGATTAGCATAACTTTTGCATTAACATCTGATACACTGAAGTCTTTATTAATGTAGTGAATTACCTAGGGTGACTGCTTTAAAGTTATTTCACGTAATCTGTTAATACGTAGAAAGGAAGAAACGAAGGAAAAATGGCTGTCCGATGACAGTAGAAAAACAGACGTGGAAATTAGATTCCTGTAATCAGACAATGGACTTATATGTCAATGAAAACTCCATTAATCCTTTTCACCTCAAATGGCTTTTCTATCTTTCTCTTTACCACCATTTTATTGGGTGAGGAGAGAGGAGGAAAGAAGGAAAAAAGTGAAAGAGAGCGAGAGGTAGGTGCAAACTGTACTGCTACAACCCTGCTTCCCTGAAGGAGTGATAAGTAATGTAACATAAGTAACGTAACGTATCGGGTTGTGGATTCTTAATGAATGAAATCCTCAAATCACTGTTCAATTACGCCTTTCAAGGCCATTGATGGGTGGGGCCAGACTGGAAGCCCCACCTTCCCAGTGATGTTTGTTTAATGAAGGTCACAATGATGAGCGTTGAAAGTGGAGCTGTTGACAAAGCCGCAGGCAGTGAGGTAAATAACCGATAACTGGACCCCTCCGTTAACTCCACCCCACCCTCAGCCCCCCATTTCAGGTTCACACGTGCCTCTGCCATTTGCACAAGTGTCCCAAAGCTGAGGTCCTAAAAATGTTTAGAGGGGTAGAGACTTGTTAGATCCTCCTACACATTTGAACATCTGATTACATCTGATTTGAAGACGTGATGACACACACAAAATATGGCCTGAATTATATGTTCAATTGTCAATTATGTTTATTTCCTCTTGAACAATAGGCAGGATTTGTAAATGAGAATTTCATAAGTGAAAGGGGTCAGTTAGAGATTCACTCATCTCATTCATCATAGTCTCACTGTAGCAGAATGGTCAATAAGGCACGGATACACTTGTCAGCATGGATAAAGGACATTTTATGGAGGAACAAAAAACCCATAATGCATTCAACTGAAGGTGGGTTGTATGAGCTGTCCAGCTACAAATCGCCAAATATTTATAGTCCCGTCCTCCCTAAGGACCGCTGGCCTGGTTAGTATTTATAGTCCCGTCCTCCCAAAGGACCGCTGGCCTGGTTAGTATTTATAGTCCCGTCCTCCCAAAGGACCGCTGGCCTGATTAGTATTTATAGTCCCGTCCTCCCAAAGGACCACTGGCCTGGTTAGAACAAATCTGCAGGAAATTGTTTTGTTGCTGTTCACAGATAATGTGTTGCACTAGAAACACCTGCAAATGATTTCGTACATCCTTCGCCATGTGTTCCACCTCAGGCTGTGTGTGTGTGTGTGTGTGCGTCTGTGTGCGTATTTAACAAAGACAGGACTCTACTGTACTGAAATAAGCCTGTACTGAATGGGTTATTTCAATTGATTCCACGCGTTAAATTTTTCCTAAATGTCCTTTTCTCTTCCTTAGTGGTTTCCAACCAGAGCAGCCTGCACAAGATCCTGAAGAAAAGAGATGGTAACATGGACAAAGAATTAACAAATGACGTGGAAAAACTAATATTAGGTAGACAACTAAAAACAATCATAAGTGTCCCCTCTCTTCCTCCCCCTAGTGGTGGGAGATGGTGGTGTTCCCTCAGAGACCAGGGTCGCCTTGGTTCCTGCCAAGGCAAAAGAGTTCCTGGCCCAGATAAGGAGGCCGAAGAGAAACATCTGGGACCGCAGCAGACCTGATGTGCAACAGTGGATCATGCAGTTCATGTATATGGGCTTTGATGAGACGGTGAGCAAGGAGAAGAGGGTTGAACGTGGTCCGGCCCGGTGCTTATCCTGACCCTGTGACCTGGGGAAATGACGGGCCGTTGTCGTAGGCTTTAGTAGCCGCCTGGATTTCATCCTGGTCAGGTCACAGGGTCAGAAAAAGGTCCGTGATAAGGGATGGCATAGAGTACCACGACAGGAGGGTTCTGACAGTCAGTCACGTTCCCAACAAACTGCTGCTAACCTTTCTCAGCAGGGAATGAATAACTACTATATGAAAGACACTGTAATAAGCCCAGGTACAACGTAGGTTATAGGGGAAAGGATGCAGACTATGCAGGCGAACTGAAGGACTAAAGGACTGCAATGTAACTGTTCTCACATACGCTGGTCATCAATCAGACTACAAGTCCATAAAAATATACATGGAAAGAACCCTGAAAAGAACCCTGAAAAGGACACCATGTCAGGATGTTCCCGGGAACATCGGCGGTTTGTGACTTGATCATTAGGACGTTGCCAGGTTTCAAAAAGCGCGTAATGGATTTACATAGAGAATTGACATTTATAGAATAATAGAACAAGTGAACGATAGATGGAGGAGGAGGAGGCAGGTAGGGAGAGAGACAGGATGATGCCTGGTGGAACATCATAATCAGGCTAGATAAGAGAAGACGGATGATTCTGTCACAGCAGGACCTACCGACTCCCTTCAAAGAAGACAATTATTCTCCAACAGTATGGACGGACACACAAAAAAAACACACAAGCTTTTTCTTCTTGTTTCTTCCACACCAATTATTCATTTTTTAAGAAACACCACGACCAGGGAGAAAACCTTCCGTAGAAAACATGTCACAAAGAAATCACAGAGCGGTGGAGAGAGACAGGGAAGAACTGAAAGCCAGACAGATGGAGAAAGGGAAGCACTGAAATCCAGAGAGGTGGAGACCAAGTGAAATTTAAAATAAGTTCTGGGGAAAAAAATACAAAGTTGTTTTTCCGGGACGCTGGCCCTCTAGGCAGAGTTCTTCCTCTGTCCAGTGTTTGTGTTCTTTTGCCAATTTTAACCATTTCTTTTTATTGGCCAGTCTGATATATGGCATTTTCTTTGCACCTTTTCGATGTTTTAGATCTTTTGGGTTGGGGGTTGCGGTCTAACAGAACAGTTGTGTCCTTCCTCTCCTCAGAGACTGGAGACAGACCTGTCCTACTGGATGGACCACTCACGCTCCAGCGACCAGGGTCGTCAACACCACTACGACGAAAACTCTCCCATCGGACCCAGAGACAGAGGGTCATATCGCCACGGGGCCAACGTTAACTATGACTACTACTAACCCCGACACACAGTCTCACCCTCTGTCTCACTCTGTCGTACTCTCTGGCTCAGAAAGATAGGCCAGCTCTGTCTACTCCTCCTGTCTAGCCTCTGGAAAGAGGCAATCTGCAGTCGCCTCACCTATTTTTCTTCTCCAGGCTTCTGAATGAATGCAATGCTCCAACTGGTTTCTGGGGAATATGCAGTAACTTGAAGATGCCTCACTTTAACTACAGTTCCCTGTCAGAACAGAATGTGTGTCGTTTGTCTCAGTAAACAGAGTAAATGTGTTACAGCAGAGCCTCAAAACACGGTTCAGCACTATGAACAAAAAATGGCTGTACATGCTAGACTATCAACGATTGTTAAGTGGGTGGATTCTCTTGGAGTGCTAACAGGGAAGTAAACAAAGTTATGCAAAACATTTGAGGAATGTTTTTTTAGCCGCATGGACATTTTCTGGGGTCTTTTATTTCAGCTGATGAAACACGAGAGCAAAACTACACGTAGCATTTATATTTCTCGAGTATATCATTTTGATATCATGGATGGTCAATCCTTGCACCGACACAAGCGTGTGTAACATTTTGTTATCGTTTCATTTCCTCATGGTTGTTTTCTGTTAGCGCCTTAACAATCCCTACAAAGTCCTACTTCTAACAACACCTTCCTCACAGTAACTGGTCCAAATCGGTTTAACTTTGTCAGTGGCCACACCATCAGGGACTAGTCACAGACCTTCTGCACCAGCACGGTTGTCAAGAGGCTGAACAGCAACACCTCCTGCTCCTCCTCTCACCTCCTTTCCCAGCCTAACACCAATCTCCCCTACTCCTGCTAGAAATCTATTTCTACCTCGTAAAACGATGCATAGGCTGTTCTGGTGTCATACCAGGTAAGTTCAGTGAGATCACAGGGTCATTATCTGCAATCGTCTGGGAGCTAATTGGGTTTGTGGTCTCCAGAGGGCCCATGTCTCAGCCCAGCCTCACTATATTGACCAACCTCTTTGCCTCCACCACGGAACATCTTTCAGAACATCAACAGCGATGTCAAGTGACTGAACAAACATGGGAGACGTTTACTGGAAATATTTTATTAAAATAGCATCTTCACCTGAAATGGATTATATATGATTTCCTGATTGACAGCAGAGCTTTTACCAGAGGAAGCTCAGATAAAACCATGACACGCGACACCATGAGGACACACTTCTGGGTGGTGTGTTCGCGTGCGGTTTAGAGCCCACGGCACCAGGATAAATGTAGGAGCGCTGACCACCCCTCTGAGGCTCTGAACATAACGATGTACCCCTCATCTCCCACGGTGGCATGGCGGGAATACAAGCAGTCGTATTTTAGAGACACAAAACAAAGCACACAGGAAAATGGATCACGTCAAACGAACAAAACAAGTAGCACAGAAGGAACAACTCAGGAACGATGCTTCTCTGAGGCTCTTAAATAACAAAAGCGTCTATTGGCAAAGAACCCAGAGTGCAAGACTGGGTTTCCAAACCTTTTTTTTTTTTCCTCTTCACTTTGCAATTCTCTTCTTTCATTGTGTTACGTCTGCCGTCTGAAACGCCCGCGGGAGGACCATGTGTAGTTCTAGAGTTTCTCTTCATATCTCGGCCCAAAACGCCACGGTGATAAACTACAGAAGACACAGGAGTGCCTTGTCCTCCTCTTCTTTGCTACAAACTGATTTCTCTGAGGAGTTCTGGGTCCTCCAGCGGCCTTTGGGTCAGACCCTTGATCCCGGACGATCAGTTGTGTTGTCTGGGTCGTCCTTTCTTTTGGCGGGCTGTCTTGGGTTTGGGGATGTACTGGTTGTTGGCCTGATGTTCCAACTCTCTGCTGAAGTACTGGATGGTCTTATTAAGGCCCTCCTCCAATGGCACCTGGAACAAGAGATCAGACACACACACACACATCAACACACCCGCATGCACATCGACAGACACGCATGTCGACAGACACGCACGTCGACAGACACGCACGTCGACAGACACGCACACACACACATCAAGACATGCATACGTCAACAGATACACATAAACACACACACACACATCAACACAATGTTGAACACAACGTACTTACACGTCCAAGCTCACATAAACAGAGAGTCATACCAGATTTAGGGGATTCCCAGTATCTAAACCTGTAGGATCAATGACTCAAAGTACACTATATACAACCAACCCTGTAGAAGCTCTGACTGGCTATGCTATTGAACTGTTGTGTTGTAGACCCGTGTACTAACCACGGGATGACTGGCTATGTTATTGAACTGTTGTGTTGTAGACCCGTGTACTAACCACGGGATGACTGGCTATGCTATTGAACTGTTGTGTTGTAGACCCGTGTACTAACCACGGGATGACTGGCTATGCTATTGAACTGTTGTGTTGTAGACCCGTGTACTAACCACGGGCTCCCAGCCCAGCATCATCTTAGCTTTGCGGATGTCGGGGCGTCGTCTCTGAGGGTCGTCCTGTGCCTCCGGAAGGAACTGGATGTGACTGCGGCTCACTGTGGGGGGAGGAGAACGGGAGTATATAAAGGGCACAGTTAGGTGCCTGACCTAGAACCAGATGAGGAGGGGAATGGGGAGCAGGAGGAGAGGAGAACGGGGGAGCAGGAGGGGAGGGGAACCGGGGGAGCAAGAGAGGAGCGGGACCGGGGGAGCAGGAGGAGTTTCTGCTGAGGGAGTCTGACACTTACCAACCAGACTCCGGATGAGCTCAGCAAACTGTAATATGGTGTGTTCCTCTGGATTCCCCTACAGGAAAATTATATAAACCAACACAGATCAATATACATAGAGACACACACACACACACACACACACACACACACACACACACACACACAAAGAAAGAGACACACACACGCACACACACACAGAAAGAAAGAGACGAGACACAAACAAAGAAAGAGAGAGACACACACACATACAAAGACAGAGACACACAAGGGTTTAGAGGTCACGAAAACACATAACAATACATTAATAACACAATCTTCTTAAACATTTTTTACTAAATGTATCAGTGATCTATTTGAGACCAATTTCAAAACAATATAATTATGGAATTATTTGTAATAACCTTTTCATGCTGAAACAACATTAATAAGAGCCTGATGGTCAAACCTTTACTATGGGCATTGTAAATCAACAATTTTAGTTTTTTACGTTTACCGTGATTTTCCATGCCAAAAATGTATGTCCAATGCAAAAAGATACAAAAAGATATAAAAACGGATCCAGAGTCACTTCAGATAATTGGGCGAACACCTACATGGATCACAGAATGACTCCAAAACCGCCGCTATGCCCTGACATAGTGATGTGTAGCGGTGTCTCACCAAGGTCCAGTTCATTTGGTTGTTTAGTAATATGAATCATGAGGTAGAAAAACAATATGCCCATAATTACACCTGATGTAGATTGAATGCAATGTTTTCTTGAATAACAAACCAGTATGAAAGAGTGTGTAGTGCAATGTGAATCAATAACAATTCCAAATGAACGTAATTCAAATTTGAATCATTATATGGTGTAACTGATACTTACCAGATTGACTGGGCTGCTGATGTTGCTGTTCATCAACGAGACCAGACCATTAACTAGATCACTAGTGGGATGGGGGAGAGAGGGGAGGAGAGGGAGAGGTAACAGAGAGATTAACATGCTGAGGCTGTGATCACAGAAGGGCAGCAGAGATTGCAGAGACCCCAGTGATTACAGAGACCCCAGACATCACAGACACACCAGAGATCACAGACACACCAGAGATCACAGACACTGCAGCATCCAGGAGTCTGAAGGATTAATACCCATAGAGTTTCAGCACTCCTGAATGTTTTGACAGCGGAATGTGTCTGACAAGGATGACAATTTCCCAGGTGAACCAGCGTAATAGTGATTACGGCAGTTTCTCTTTGTCCAATGTCACACGAACGAGGGGTATTATACGCATGAGAATTGGAAATGTGTTTTCGAAGAGTTTAGCGAGAGCCAGGGGGTCAGCCACCGTTGATCCAGCAACTTTCCACTGGTCCACCGATCTGACCTGCTAGGCTGGGTTATCTAGACAGCAGAGGACACTTCATCCATATGGAAACACTACAGTACTGCTATTCTTAAGATCAATGGTTCCCCAACCTCTCCTGGGGACCCCAGCCATCTCTGAATGTTGTTGTATCCCTGAACTAGCTCACCTGAATGACACAGTCAAGGGCTTCATGATCAGTTGACAAGCAGATTTACATATGGGATACATCTGATACGGAACATCTGGGGGATCCCAGGAGAGGTTTGAGAACCATCACTCACTCACTCACTGTTTCACCACGTGACACCGTCACAGGCCCCAACCTGGCCTGTGTCACCACGTGACACCGTCACAGGCCCCAACCTGGCCTGTGTCACCACGTGACACCGTCACAGGCCCCAACCTGGCCTGT
>JACXGI010019254.1:0-12153 GCA_016801175.1 Esox masquinongy
GTTGTCAGTTATCATCAAAATTAAAAGGAATAAACACTTGAAATATATCAGTCTGTGTGGAATGAATGTATACATTATACAAGTTTCACTTTTTGAATGGAATTACTGAAATAAATCAACTTTTTGATGATATTCTAATTATTTGACCAGCACCTGTATACTTGCGTCATTTAACTGGTGAATGTAAAATACCCTACCTAATCACTTGTACAACCTCTCCATGACCATTTCGGCTCTGATTCTGCCATCATTACAGTCTGATGCTTGTCAGTGCAGGACTCAAACGTGCCACTCCCTGTGTCCGTTGTAACACTGACACTAATAACTAACTTAGATGGTTCAATTCAATTACAGTGTTACATGATATTTACTCTGTCTCTCCATCTCCCCCCTCTTTCCCCACCCCATTCCTCTCCTTCATCAATCTTCCGTCCCTCTATTTTCCCCTACCTCCCTCCATCCTCCGTCCCTCCCTCCCTCCCTACCAGGGTAGAAGTTAAAGTGTGTGTGTAATCAGAGTGAGCCATGAGGAATATCTGCTCCTTCCTGGTTCTACTGTCCCTCTGGTCATGTGACCTGGCGACATCATACAAAGGTAAGTCTATTTCAGCCCACAGCAAAATCTGCTAGAGAGTCAAAAACAGTGTGTTTACAAGAATGTAAATGCATCCTTGCATGCCTACTTCCTTCCCTTCTACATCAAATATGGTTTGTGAGTCAGACGCTTTGATTCAGATTCTGTCTGTGGAGATGTTCTATCCATCCGAGTGTCTTGCGTGACCTTCCAGACTTCTGTAAGTGTTCTGTCTGACTTCATGCCGATTCTCTGAGTTCTGAACACCCTCGTTCTTTCGTGTCTGGATTTGAAGAGGATCCAACTTGACAAAGATGCATTGTGTTTATTATCAGAACCCAGTGGATTCCTAGGCTGCCAGGGATTGTGGCTGTTTGAGTGTGTTTGTGACCAGGCCTTACTGTGTGTGGTCGAGGTTCGTAACTGTGTGGTCTAGCTGGAGTGAAAGTACGTTGTTGTGTTTATTTCCATAACCCATTCATCACACTGTTCTGAGGCTGTGTGTGTGTGTGTGTGTGTGTGTGTGTGTGTGTTTGTGTGCGGTGTGTGTAGTTTTGTATATGCGTGTCTGTCTACAACAGTAGCTTTCGGTAGTGTGCATGTGTGTGATGTTTTTTTATGATCTGTCAGATTCCCTCTTTAGCATCCCTCTATTATATTCCTCCCAGGGCAATTCCTCCGGAACTGTCACAGCTCATGGGGGAGAGGTCTCCCAAGAGGGCCCAGATAGAGTGCTTCATCTGTGACTGAGGCAGCTTGCTGCTCCCCTGACACCATAGTGGTGGGTGGAAGAAAACCCTTTGACATAATTGAAGCTAAAGCACTTTGTCACTGCGTTTGTCTGCGTTGTAATACCAAACTAGCTCCCTGCTCTCCCCCTGTCTCTACTCAAACTACAGAACTGTATAGTAACATTCTGACACCAGTAAGAGAAGGGTATGAACTTGACCCGATGCAGTCAGACAGTCCAGCCTTTCTTTGGTGGACAGCGTTTTAACCCAAATATGTCAAAATACAGGATGGAGTGTATGCTTTACTATGGACTGTTACCATCCAGCGTTACACTGGAACATGATGATTATATGGAAAACAGGTTGTGTGTATAGTGCTCTTGTCTTGTCATGTGTGTGCCTCTTGAGTGAATGAGTGAGTGACTGAGTAAGGCTGAGGTTGAAAGTGGGCAAGAGCTTCTTAAATGGTATATTAGTGACCTCATCCTGGAATATGCTTTTCAAATGTTTCCACACCTTTCTACCACATCTTTATCTCTGGAAAATCACCTGGTAGGTGCTCTTTCTTGCTCTTCCTCTCTCTCATGTGCCCTGTCTCAATTTAGCTCACATTTTCTCTCTCCCCTTCTCTCTTCACGTTCTTACTGAAAAGTCTTCATCTGCCTATCAGTTTCTTTCAGTCTCTCTCCCTATCTCTCCCTCTCTCTTCACTTTCTTACTTCTCCCCTTCTCAATAAGTCTTCATTTGTTCATCAGTCTCTCTCTTCTTCACCCCCCATTGTAATGGTCTATTCCTCTGTATAGAAATATTTCTCATTTTGCTTAACCCTATCTAGCATAAGTAATCATTAGACCATCACATTATGAATAATGCCTAAGGTCTACTCAAATTATTATAATGTTAATTATATAAAATACTAAGCAATTTTTTGCATGTATACCCACTTTTATTTGTGTTTACTGTGAAATAGGTCTTTACTGCCACGGTGCATAGATACACACACATGGCTGAACAGATGGTCAAAAATTAAACCATTAGGAAGTTTGTTGATTTCCAAGGTCCGAGGGATACAAGTAAACTTTTAAACCAAATTTACGGAACCTATGGCATGATAGGTCCTCCCTATTCGCCATTGTTAAATAAATGTTACTTAGCTTAACATCAGATTAATTATGAAGCTTGTGTGCATGGTACAGCAAAAACAATGACAATTGCTTGTTCCCAAGAGTGAACTGAGCCTTACTTCATGAGTATTAGTTTGTAGCCACAGCCATTTGGTCCTGACAGTTGTTTTTGTGACAAGTCCTGGGCATCATAAACTCAATTCCAACATCACTCCATCTCTGAAAGTCTCCAATGAAAACCATAGACACAATCTTGAGTCGTAGGCTCTTCATTTCAAAATATATAAATTACTTGTTCTAACTCAAATGGTTGAGGTTCCACTGTTGATTTTGTAATGTTTAGCTTCTTCGGGTACCTTTATGTCTTGGAAAAACACAGAATTTTGCAGGCTCCCTTTATATGTGAGATTATCTTACACTGGGGATTCAGGAGACCTTGACAGGGAAGCTGAACAGAAAAAAGTCAGTCTGACAGCTCTGTATTACTTTGTGTGCTCCTCTCCACCCACAATCAATGTTCCATCGGAGCTGCATTCGTGCGTGGTCAGACACCTCCTACACATTCAGCAAGTTTGTCTTATTAGTTTGGACGGTACAGAGTAGATCAACTTTTTCCATGAATGTGAATCAACCTATCAGCCACCATTGAAAGCAACAAATCAAAACCAATCTAACTCTGTCTGTGATTGGTTTTACGCAGAACCCGAAATTCATGTAGATCAACAGTAGGCAGTGGTTTTTCCTTCCCATGAGTTTTGAGACCAAGATTAGTTCAGACCAGAGCACAGAGCAGTACTTTGTTGATATTCTTTACTAGTTAGCAGGTTATGGGTTATGAGTATTAGTCATCAATGTGGAAGTTGCTTCCTACAAAAGTATAAAACAATATAGGCAATATTTCTTAATATTGTGGGATTTGCTCCATTCATTTTGTAAATCTATCTTATATGTCTAATCTTATATGTTTAAATAAGATCAGGTAACTACAATAGGCCTGCTGGCTGCTGTCTTAAACTGTCTTTTAAGGTAAGTACAGCTTTAGTGTTTTAGGTTTTCGCTCAGAAGACCTGAAAGGTGCTCAATGCCAACATATTTGAGAGGGAACATTGCATGCCCTGTCTGTTAAGTGGTCCCAGCTGTGCTATTGGCAAAGCCAACCTTGTCCTTAATCCCACACATCCCCCGGTATTTGTGTGCACATCTGTGCATGTGTTGTGTGTTTTTGTGTGTGTGTTTGTAGGTGCATGTCTTTTCAACCTTGAATGTGCATCATAGTGTTTCTCTGTGTGTGTGTGTGTGTGTGTGTGTGTGTGTGTGTGTGTGTGTGTGTGTGTGTGTGTGTGTTTGAGCGCTCGCAGGTGTTTATATGTTTGTGTATGAAACACGCACTGATCTACAGCCCACTCCAATTACAGTGGAATTCCACATTTTGAGCACATAATTCCCATACTCCTCTCATCCTCTTTCTGTCCGCTGCTCTGAGTACCCTTCCAACCTTGTCCCAAATAATGCCTTTCTTCTAAGCCCTAGGGAAAAGGTGACATCAGCAACAACATACCTACACCAGTGGAGGCAGACAGGGCCATGATATTTGGGTGTGTAACATGGTAATTGCCAGTTACAATTATGTTACACACCCAACAGTCAACACTTCCGTGTTAGAATTGTTGAGTATGCTTTTGTGGATCAAGGTGTGTGTGTGGAAAGGTGTACATTTGTGCACAGAATTTTGGGAGTTATGTTCCGAGTTCAGGTCACAGGTGAACGATCCACAAATGTGAGTGAGACCACTAGTCGACATCTCATAATGTAGTAGAATATCTTGGTGACTTCCAACCAATCACTTAAGCACACAGTAATGACATCATCAACTTTTTGGTTTCAACAAAGATGCAACCAACTGTGTCGCTTGATGTGCCATGTAACTTAGCAGAAAAGTATTGTAAATTAGCTAACTAATTACTAATGGCATACACTGTAACTATAGTTTAAACTTACCAATAGAGATGAACAACCACAGTTGGTTAGCGAATGTTAGTTGACAGTAGTACTTGCAACTACAGTACTGTGCTGTCTGTAGCTAGCTAGCTGTCAGCATTCAGCAATGGCCAAGACAAATTTTAAAATATTTTTGAAATATGGAAAACTGTCTATTACTTCTGGACACTCAAATCAATGCATTCAATTTGATAATTTATGTTACTGACAAGGGAAAAAGTTCATCATTATAAAACGTAGCTAGCTAGGTACATCAAGCGACACAGTTGGTTGCATCTTTGTTGAAACCAAAAAGTAGAGGACATCATCACTGTGTGCTTAGGTGATTGGCTGGAAGTCACCAAGATATTCTACTGCTGTCAGGATTATGGAGGCAGGACACAGGCTCAGGGAGAATGGAGGACGTTTAATAAAATAACTAAAACATGACAAAACAAAAACTAAACAACAAGACCAAACGTCCTGCCATGCCAGGACATGACAACTACATTAATAATAATCATAATAATGTATTGCATTTGTAAAATGCTTTTCATTGTAGAGGAATAATCTCAAAGTGCATGAAAAAGAAAATTACGGAATGTCAACTAGTGGACTCACTCACACTGTGGATCGTTGACCTGTGACCTGTGACCTGACTCGGACTGGGAACGTAACTGCCAAAATTCTGTGCACAAATGTCAATTGATCCACACCCACATCTTGATCCATAAAAGCACACTAGGCAATTCAAACGCGGAAGTGTTGACTGACAAATCTAGTTGCATATATACAAATGCTATTTGCATTTTTTGACTTTTCCAAATAACTTCTTAGTTCAAATATGTTAGGCGTTGATACAAAAGACTTACCCCTTGCAAATAGAAACTCTTGACCAAAGCTCTCTTACATCATGAAGTGTTCATGAAGTGTTTCCCTGGCTGCAAATGTGTGCTGTGATTATAATCATTTAAATATCATGTGAGGCCATTGGCTAAAAGTTTGGACTTTGCTTCTAATGATTTACAGTACAATTATGCAGTTCCATAAAACTGACGCTGATGTTTCCCTCTGTCCAGACATGGCATTCATCAGCTGCCTCACATCAGTTATTGTAGTGGGAGATATGCAAAAATGAAAAACAATTATAACAATTTTACAACTATGTATTTCATAACATGTCCCTAGCACAATATACTACAAAAAATATGATATGACAATATTTTCTTTGTTACAAGGGTGAGCAGTTAGGCTCCATTCAGACAGTGGTGTTGACTGGTTGGAGAACTGAGGTCAATAAGGCAGTGTCTCCCAGCCTCAGTATCCATGTCCACGAGACGGAGTGAGTAGACACTTAGGAATGCAGGGCTGAGTCCTGATCAAGTCCAGGCAACATAGCTTCACCTGTTTTAAGCAGCCTGTTGGCTGTGGAAGACGTGTCCTTAATCGGTAGTATGGTTCTAATGAAAGGGGCGTACTTTGCATCACCAGCCAGCACCCAAGATAGTATTACATCTGATGGGGAAGGTGCAAAAAGCAGGAATCAGATATGACATTGCAGCACAAACCAATGAGATTCTTGGTTCTTTGTTTTCTATAGTTCTGTAGCTACACCATTTGGGTGTCCTGCCTGTTCTGTATGGACATATCTAGCAACGATTCAAGTAGATACCCTGTTCTGTATGGACATATCTAGCAACGATTCAAGTAGATACCCAGGAAACCTTCCCACCATAGTCATTCATGTGGTTTGTAAAAGCCAGGAATGTTGCACACAAAATAACAAGTGTCAAACTCATTCCACAGAGGTCTAAATAACAAGTGTCAAATTCATTCCACAGAGGTCACACAGTTCTCCCAGGTTTTCACTCCTCCCTTTATTGATTAAGGTCAAAATAGGAAATCTCTTGATCTAATTGCCTAAATGTTGATATGAAACCAATAACCAGCAGAGGCAACCCCGTTTCTGGAGAGGATAAATGTTAGCAGGATTTGAATGGAAGTGACCTGGAAGACCAGGTGTTTTGAAGTTAGTTAATCAGTGACATAAACACCAGAACTAATACATTACTTTTATATTACTTTTTTGCAATATGCAAAATGTCATAACTTTCCAAATCACTGATCATAAACAATGTAGACCGATCTACAATTCACAATGATTTGCTTTACACTGAATTCATACAGAATAACGTCAGACACAAAGGTTGTTTTAATTGTTTTGTAAATATGCAAAACTGAAATAGTACATTGTTATTTTTGTATTGTCCATATCTGAAATAAACACATGCATTAAAAGGTGGAAAATACGGTCTTGTTTGTGATTGATGTTCCCACTGTCAGTGAGATGCCCATAAAATATAACTACAGTGTAACTCTACAGTGCAACATGTAAAAACCATAAAGAGATTAACTTTCTGGTTGTTTGTGCAAGGAACAAGGAAAAGACATCATTAACAGTTTCTCCAGGGTCTTCAAGTTGAAGCCAATGGTCCGGGAGACTTCCATCACTGCCTCCTACGACTTTTCCACATCAGGCCAGTTTCTTTTCATTGTACCTTTTCAAAGCAAACACCACAAATTATACAGTTATGTATTGCTGTGAGCAATTTTGGTTGTAGTGACTGAAGCTGGGTGTAATTTATAATGGAGTGGGTCCAATGTGTTGGCTGTAGCTGTCCCTGAGCCCTTCCTAAGGAACAAAATAAGTAGTAGATGTTGCTAGATCTACATATCCCTTTAACAATCAAATATAAAAAAGTAAATTGTGATCATAACGATAGATTCATGTAGTTATATTTGGTGTGCTTTCTCAGCAAAGTCCATTTCTTGGTGACAAAACGGGTAGTGTTTTAGCAACAGTTTTTCCACAAATAAGTCACACTTTCTTTGTAGATTCACTATGTATTTTTTCATTTTACAGAAAGTAAAAAAACTGACTGAAATTATACACAGGTGTTTGTAGAATCTCTTTCTAAAAGTAGGACATCTTTCTAATTGCATAAACAGCAGATCCACAAACGAGGATCATAGGAAATGCTCTTTGTGATTTATGAAACCTAAACTACAATGCAAGAAACGTTTCATCATAGTCTGTTGTCCTGGGGTAAATAAAATACTATACACACAGGTTGGAAACCACTGCATCCAGTTTAAGCATTGACTTTGCCCAATCCTGATATGTACAGGTGACAAAATGACAAAAGCAATGCTCTGGAAGAAGAGTTAAAATATGGGGGACATCATAAGTGACTGCAGAGCATAAAGATTTGGAGTGTTTCAAATAATGGAAAAGGCACCGGAGGCAGCTGGAAATTGAACGCCTGATCCAGGAGAAGAGGCACTCAATGAAGCAATAACGAAAGCTTCACAAAGCAATATGGAGGGAATCAACATACTCTAGGAAAACATCAGAAGACATCTGACAAATCTGAACAGGGCAGAAAGGATACCTTGTAAAAAAAAATAATAATAAAAGAGCGAGCTGTTTCTGTAACAACCCCTTCAGATTTTACAAAGTGCATTTCACCAAGGAAAAGGTGGAATTCTGAAAGTATTGATGATCTGAAGTTCCTACTGGGTAATGCACACATGGTTGACAATAGGCCAGAGGAAACGTCTCTTCTATCAGATAAACCACCAATTAAACAGCTAGAACACCAGATGGATGTTGATTCTCCAAAATGGAAAGAGGGTATGAACAGCATGACAACTTCTAGGACCCAGAGGTCCCTTAAGGGCCATAAAACAGTTCAATCACATGCTTTCTGTGGAGACTTGTAAAAGTAGCTTAGGAGAAGCAAGTCATACGCAGAGCTTGGTCAGACAAGAAAAACCCATGTTGTATTCCTTAGTCTCACAAAGGCATTTGGCTCAGGTCCACATAAGGTCTTCTCGCCAAAGTTGAATTTATTTAAGGTTCCGGTTGACAAGGTTCAGAAAGTTCACAAGTCATGTCAACGACACATCCATGGCAGACGTTAGTCTTCTGACCAGGAAGAAATTGGTAGCCTATCATATGGTGGTCTCAATTAGTTAATGTACATTGACTACCCAACCTTTTTCAGATAATGTTTTTGATGTTTGATGTGACAGGTACCACATACATTTGAAGAAGTTTTTTTTTTTTTATGGCCAGATAAACAAAAACTAAAGTTTACTGTATTGAAAGTCTCATGAAGATGAGGAATGTTTATCTTCCCAGTTACAAATGCAGGCATACAGTAACCAAAACACTTAAAGGAGCATACATGTTTGCTTTGCATTATCATTAGTGGTTAACGTACTCGTAATTACAAAGTTCTCAATTATTTATCTTTTACTCCTATTAATTAAATAACTACTTAAAACATACATACAAAAATTCAGATCACAGAGGCATTTACAACCCCGTTTCCAAAAATGTTGGGACGCTGCGTAAAATGCAAATAGAAACAGAATGCAAAGATGGGCAAATCATTTATCCCTATATTTAGTTGAAAATAGTACAAAGACAACATATCTTATGTTGAAATTGAGAAATGTCCATTTTTAAATTGATGCCAGCAACATGTTTCAAAATTTGGGACAGGGGCATGGTTACCACTGTGTTGCAATGCATTGTAAGCATTTGGGAGCTGAGGTGAAGTGAAATGTATTTCCATTCTTGCTTGATACAGGATTTCAGCTGCTCAACATTTCGGGGTCTCCTTTGTCATATTTTTCATTTCATAATGCGCCAAATGTTTTTAATGGTTGACAAGTCTGGACTGCAGACAGGCCAGTTTAGCACCCAGACTCTTTTACTATGGAGCCATGCTGTTGTAAAATGTGCAGAATTTGGTTTGGCATTGTCTTGCTGAAATAAGCAAGGCCTTCTCTGAAAAATATGTTGTCTGGATGGCAGCATATGTTGCTTCAAAACCTGTGTAATATTGTTCAGCATTAATGGTGCCTTCACAGATGTGCAAGTCACCCTTGCCATGTGCACAAATGCACCCCCATACCATAACGTATCCTGGCTTTTGAACTGTGCGCTGATATGAAGGGCCATCTATTCCCAAAAATAATTTCAAATTTTGATTTGTCAGACCACAGGGCAGTTTTGTACTTCGCCGCAGTCCATCTTAAATTTGCTCAGGCCCAGAGAAGGTGTTGGCTGTTCTGGATCTTGTTTGTATATGGTTTCTTCTTTGCATGGTGGAGTTTTAACTTGCCTTTGTGGATGCAGAGACATACTGTGTTCGCAGACAATGTTTTTGGAAGTGTTCCTGAGTCCATACAGTGATTTCCAATACAGAGTCGTGTCTGTTTTTTACTAATGCAGTGCCGTCTGAGGGCCCAAAGTTCACGGCCATCCAATATTGGTTTTCTCCCTTGTCCCTTGCATACAGAGATTCCTCCAGATTCGCTGAATTTTTTAATGATAATTATGTACCATAGAAGATGAGATCCCCAAACTCTTTGCAATTTACTTTGAGAAATGTTAGTCTTAAATTGTTGCACTCTTTGCCCCCTCAGTCTTTCACATAGTGGTGAAACCCTCCTCATTGTTACGGGGGGCAGCCGCTAGCGGACCCAAGCGCATGACACCAGACACAAGCAATGGAACTAGAGGGCTGTTTTAATGGAGGTTGGAGTGGAAGGACTGAGGTTGGGCCGGAGGGGTGAGGGCTGGGCTGGTAGGTAGGCAGGGCGTGGCAGACAGGGCAGCGGGTAGGCAGAGCAGGTGGGCTGGCAGGCGGGCAGGTGGACAGGTTTGAAGGCGGGAACTGGTTTACAGGAGCCCGGATCCGGCGTCCAAACATACAGACAAACAGGAGAGAGGAAGAGCCTGGCATGGACTATGAGGAGGCGGATATGGAGGGCATGACACTCATCCTCACTTCAGACAGTGCCATCCTCTCTGGAATGACCTTTTACTACCCAATCAGGTTACTGACCTTTTGCCAATTGACCTAATTAGTTGTGTGATATTCCACCAGGTTTAGTTTTTTAGCATTACACAACATTTCCAGTCTTTTGTTGCCTCTGTCCCAACTTTTTTGAAACATGTTGCTGGCATCAAATTAAAAGTGGGCATATATTTTTCAAAATATCTCAGTTTCAGCATTTGATATGTTGTCTTTGTACTATTTTTTTATTGAATATAGGGTTTAAATGATTTGCATTCTGTTTTTGTTTTCATTTTACGCAGCGTCCCAACATTTTGGGAAATGGGGTCGTACTTACGTGTCAAGTGAAACCCCTTTGATACAAATTTTTGTAGAGACTCCTGCTGGAAGCTAAATAATTCTTTACTGAATAATGATGCAGTGAAGTTTAAGGTCAAATATCTGCTTTTACATTTGTGTGAAAGCGCTTCTGTAGAAGAATCTTACTGTAAGAACTGGAAGCGATTCTAATTTGAGGTGGCCAAATATCTTTGAAAATATGGCAGTGATATTGCTAAAACCAGAAGAGCTGAGGAGGAAGAGTTGTTGTGAAGATTGCTTCCCACTCTCAAAGATCCCCTGACATCCTCTTGGAGGAGAAGATGGAACTGATTGAGTTACAAAACAAACTGAATGAGATATAGATTAAAAGCAGAAGGTGCCATTATTAGATATAGAAAAACTGTCTTAAAGAGGGAGAACAGAATTTGTCTTATTGTTTTAAACTTGAGAAATGTCACAGTACAAATAACACTATCCATAAATTGAATAATAATGCTGTTACTACACAGGACCAAAAATATTAGCTAAGTACTGAAGCCTATTTTCAGAGGAAATTATACAGCTCTTTGAATAAGGTTAGTTCCCTTAGTGATATAGAATCTTAACAGTGTGAGGAGCACATCACTTTTAAAGTGATTATTCAGTCCATTTAACATTTAAAGAACAATAAGTCCCCAGGTACTGACAAAATTACATAAGAGTTTTATTTTAAGTATTTAATTAATTAAATGTTCCCTTTTTTTGCTATAGGTGTTTTCAGAGAATATCAAACGCAATGTTCTTCCTCCTACAATGAATCGGGGTCTAGTAACTTTGATCCCCCAAAACTTAAAGAGACGTACTTCAGTAAGTCTCAGCAACTGGTGCCCTATTTGCCTTCTTAATAAAGACTATAAGATGTTAGCTTCTTTACGTACAAAGAGAATTAAGGAGGTCCAGAGCACAGTTATTGATGAGACAGTCTGGATTAATGAGGAACTAGCAAACATCTAACAATATCAGACTATTGCATACTTGACTATTCAGTATGTCAAGAATATGCAGAATATACACTATATGACTAAAAGTATGTGGACACCCGACCATCATACCTATATGAGCTTGTTGGACAACCCCCCCCCCCTGCAGCAATAACAACCGGCACTGTGCTCCTGATGCACAGTTCTTGTGCTGATGTTGCTCCACTCTGGTGAGTGATGCTGCAACAGACAGGTGACTTGCCATTTTTACGTGTTACGTGCTTCAATGCTCGACGGCCATGCTCTGAGTATGCGTGGTCTACCACTTCGTGGCTGGGCTGTTGTTGCTCCTGAATGCTTCCACTACACAATTATAGCACTTGCAGTTGAATGAGGCACACCTAGCAGGGCAGTGTCAGGGCCTGACTGCAGGGATGCCCTCTAGGCATCTCTATGTTTAGTTTTGTCGGTCCCCAATTAGAGGCAGCTGCCTTGCGTTGTCTCTAATTGGGGATCTTATTTACATTCCTGGTTTTCTCACCTATGTGGTGGATTATTGTTTGTGCTTCTTGCCCTTAAGTTTGTGGTTGGTC
>JACXGI010019256.1:0-12313 GCA_016801175.1 Esox masquinongy
ACTAGAATAGTTGGGAGCAAGAACAGACCGTTTGGTATGTGGTAGTAAATGGGCAGAATGCCAAATAAGGGAAAAGACGCTGGAGCTAGAAGTCGATTGGTTGGAATAACAACAGGGAAACCCGAAGACGGCAGCTGCCATGAGAAGATGTGTTAAACAACGTATATCTTACCCATATATGGTATGAACCGCTCCCTGATCCAGAAAAGCAGAAAAAACGGGAAAATCTAGGGTAGGGGGCTCATGCTATAAGAACTGTGTGTGCTGTGATTGTGTCAGACTCTGTTGGACTGAATGCCACACTGTCTCCATATATCTGTATGAATAAAGATAATTGCCGGCACTGCGATTTTGTCTCCTCTTAATCTCTTCTCATTAACCAACTCGGGGAAGTACTTTAGGTCGGTACTTCAATATTACCTATTTCGTCATTGATATTCACCAAAGGACAGTCAACGTTTACTTGCTTGAGAGACAAAGGAAAATACATAAATACGACCAGGAAGAAGACTTTTTCCGGGGGATAGAACCTTACCTGTTCGAATCAGAATACACAGAGGATGAATTGACCGAGCTAGAACAGCAGCTGACGATGGGGGAGATGGTGAACCAGTTAATCCCCAACCCTTGGCCAGAATGTCCGGAGGATGGTGGTCTACTGTAGCTGTGGATCGTGCAATCTAATGCCAACCGAAACGGAATGCTTTTGTTGCATCGAATGGGAACAATTGATTCCAATGCTGGAGACCATGAATGACCCAGTCCCTGAAGCTGAACTCATTCCAAGATGTGTGGTAAATCATCCGGATTTCGCCCCCCTCATAACTCCTGGGGTGCTGGAGACTTTTTTTATATTCCAAAAATTAACTGGAAAAGACGTTCTAGGCCAGAGGGACCCAATGGCCAGCTCTCACAATAGTAAGTAGCTACCTAACATTAGCAAACACGTGTATAGGCGCGGCTATTTATTTGGATAGCATACCATACACGGGGCAATTAAGTGCTTTATTTTTATGTTTAAAAAGAAAAAACAATCAGGCATGCTAAAAACAACATTTAGCATCAAAGTGTATGTCCAACCTAGCAAGACAAATGCCTAGTTGTTAGCTAACCCCTTTCAAATTAATTTGCTGAGGTTTTAGAATGTCTCTTGTCGACTGTAGTTTTTTTATATTGTCGAGTCCATCCCCAATGTCTTTTGATCAGATGATCTGTTTATAGGCAAAAGTGCTCTCTTTCTGTTTTGATTCAAGCAGTAATCAAGGTGGCTATACTTTGCTGGACATAGTCGATAAGGCAGGCTTTTATCTGATGAAGGTATGTGTTTAAGTTTCATAACGTGATTGTACATCCAAAATGCACTATTTAGGCCTGTTGTACATCAGACTAAAGATGATGTTTTTGCATCATCTATAGTATGATGAGCAACATACAGAAAGTGTCTCATTTCATCATGTGTATCTGAATTGAGCTGATCTGCTAATCCCCTTGAATGTAAACCTACCGCCTGGTCCATTGTTTTTGGTGCACAAACGTTGACTCGGAGGCTTTAGCTCAAAGCTAAACTTTTCTATTCAATTGATGTCAACAAAACTAATCAGACAATGGTAGACAACAAATGTATATTATTTCATTTATTTAACCACTTAAGTAGCTTTTACAAGAGTCAATATACCTGTGTGTCTAACTAAATCGTATCTCAATGGTAGAATGAAGTGTTACATGTCTGGATTAAGATATGGCAAGGAGTGAAACACCAAGTCTACTCTCCCAGGTCCCTTGTATCCTTTCTTTGCAAACAAAACACAATCGCAGCATTTTCCACAATGATAGAAATAAAACTAATCTAAAATAAAAAAAAAGTCCACCAACGATATTCACGCTAATGGGCCAGCAAGAGAAACTCACCTCGCGTAGCTTCTAGAGGTTAAAGTTCACTCACACCCGATGACGTCATCGCTGAAGCACACAAGCTGTGTGAGTGGCTGTAGGAAATAGTTTGCTAGTGCTGGTTTGGATTGACCAAATTCCACCGGTTGTTTGGTCTGTGTACAGTACAGTTAAAAAAATCGATGCTACCGTGACAGATTACTTAATGTAGTTTGTTTTGGAGTAGTTTTCTGCTTGCAATGCAGCTTTGCTGTAGTGGGACGATTAGTTTCCATTCATGAATTTGGACGATGCTAAGAACGCTAATTACAGCTGGAGACAGAGCTGAATAATGCATGGTTGGAAAAAATGACTAGGTCCATTCTGGACTTACTTTTGGTTAGTGAATTTTTAGATAAATATGATTTGTAGACGAACTATCCCTTTAAATAGTCAAGACCTTTCTACTTTTTGGCAACAAAAAACTCCTTGGTATGTTTGGTAGAGGCATTTGCTTGTATCTTAGCAGACAACATGTTTCTGTATACTCTAAAAAACATCCTGCTGCTGGCTTCAACAGTTACATCACCAATGTATGACAAGTATGAAGTTCCATTGGGAGACATACTATATGTGCCAAAAACACTACACCCAATCCTGCCATCCTGTTTTTGACGCTAATTAAGGTGTTTGATACTTGCAATCCATCATCTGTATCGTAATTTCCCATTTATAAACCGCGGCTTATACATGGATTTTGAAAACATTTTCTATCACAGTAGTTAATACATGGGTGTGGCTAATACACAAGTTTACATTTTTAAAACTGATTCCACTGGCAAACTTTTTCACAGATGATTGCCTGACAACGTAGAGGTCTCAGAAACTCATGTAGCAAATATGATACACTTGGTGTTACAGGGTTTTCAAAAACATCTTTATTCTTCAACAAGTTAATTTTGGTAGTGCCCTATAACAGATGTTTAATAGCAATGTACAATATATGTATGAGCCGTAATATTCAAGGCAAATGCGGTTTATATATGGCTGTGGTAAATACTCGGGTTTGTATACACACAAAGCTATAAAATTAATGGTGCGGTTTATACACGGTGCGTGTTGTAAACGGGGAATTACGGTAGTCCTACTGGTTACGTTTTCTGCAGCTACCTCCTGGAGAGTCATCATGATCTTTCAAACAGTTGTTTTTTTTTCTTCTTCATTGTGGTGAACACATATTGTAGAGGTCTTCCTTGGTCTACCAGGTATCTTCCCATTGCTTACCAGTCTTTTTTCTTCATAATATACCAAACAGTTGATTTTGGCATGCCTAATGTTTTGGCAATGTATTGGATCAATTTATTCAGATTCATCTGCCTCATAATAGTCAGTTTGTCTTGCATTGACACTTCTTTAGTCCTGATGTTGTAAGACAGCAATAACAAACTTCAAATACAATTGCAAAGCCTCGAATCAAGACTAAAACTGCAAAAAAACACATAGCCACAAAAAACAGCTGTGAAGCCAACTGCAGCCACAAATCAGGGATGTTCAAACTATGTGGTGATTTCTAAATAGTTCATCAAATATGGACAAAATACACTTAAAGTGGTAGCTCGACCTTGATTCATATTTGGGTGAAATATCACTTACCTTGAGTTGTTCTTGAAGACCCATGGAGTAATTTTTCACGACATGCCATTATTCACCTCTGTCCCAGCCTGGAATTAGCAATATTAGCATTATCCAAATTCATTAATGGAAACTGTGCACAGGGCTGTAGCTGATGCGGGGAAAGGTGGGTATGATTCACAGAGCCCATGGCTTGGGAGGGCCCACTGATCGTAATAATGCCAATGTTGTCTTTAAGTGAGGAGGTCCAGGTATATATCTTTTCAGGGGCTAACTCCAGGGCTGACAGAAACATTGTTGTTAGCTTGTTTCATAAATTTGTAAACTTACAGCTCCAAAATTATTGAATATCAGTCTGCCTCAGCATGTTTTCTTGTCAATAGCTCTTTTTGATAAGCTGTGCACATTGCAGCAGGTGGTGGGAGAAAGCAGCCACTAATTCATGAACACTCATATTAGCTAGCTAGTTATTAACTCAGCAACACCAAAGTCTTGGTGGAATCCGTTTGAAAACCAAGTTCATGGATTCTCCCATGATAAAATGATTTACTAAAGAACTATCAAGAATAGAAAAATGTACTTTTTCCAATGAAAAGGTAAAAAAAAGAATCCTAACTTGATCACGTGTATTTCCCCACTGGAACTTGAGTATCAAGCACTATAACATACAGTACAAATCCAGTGACAAGTTCCCCTGCTCTTTCCTGTTTAATCAGGTTGTCCTATTGAGGTCAAGGTAGCTCTTTTCCAAAGGAAGACCTGGCCAGGAGGACAGCTGAAATTGTATGCATGGTGAGCACTGGGATGAGTAGCCATTAATCACTGATGCGACATCTCAAGGATTGTTTGGGTTTGCAAATATACCTTGTGGTTTAGCAGCACTGACCCTCAGACTAAGGTCTTATCACGTCAGATGTTTTAGACATTCAAGAGCTATACAACACTCAAGCTCTTACTGTAGCCTAATCCCAGAATTGTTTATGCTTTTTTGCCAGCTTTATTTGTCATGCCGTAGACAGTCAAATCTGGAACCAGGTTATGCTCACTGTACAGTAATAAACAAGCATGGACAAATGTTCTGGAGTTTTATGTTAACGGGATAAGGGTGAATTTCTGTCGAGATCTGCAAGAGTATTGTGAAAAGTTTGTGAAAGTGTGTATTTAGAAAATCTTTACAGTCTAATCTTTTCATTTCCTAGAAGAAAAAAAGTAAGAAGAGCATGTAATTACTAAATATACATCATACCCCAAACTGTGTTTGGATTATTCACAATATAACTCCAACACAAGGGTGCAACACATTTTACACAGACATCAAAACAAGCAGTAAGCATATTATTTTCTCACTAGATAATCCAACAATTTCACCTATTATCCACTTCCTGCTTAAAGCCCCCTTAATAATTCTTTACATTTTTCCAGCTGGAATGCATTTCAGGGTTACTTTGAAAATATGAAAGGAATGGTATTCTCATATCGGGCCATGGAGCAACTACAATAACTCCATGATAAAGGTTGAGGTTGCATAGCTACAATGTAGGGAAATGGCAAAGAACTTATTTCTATTGGCTGGGGTAGATGAAACTTTGTCCTGTGACCTGAATGTCACCCTATTCCCTACGTAGTGCACTACTTTTGACCAGAGCCCTATGTGTCCATTTGGGACAGACCCCGATGCGCCCTGTGCCATGTGGACGAAAGCCTCCAATGAATGACAGCCATGTCTGTTTTTTGACAGGCTGGAGATAAGGAAGTGCCCTCAGGTATTAGATGTCATACCTTTTCACTGTGGAAAAACGGTTAGAGAGAGTGAATACCTTTAGTGAGAGCGAGAAAGAGAGATGTGGGGGTGAGATAGTGAGAGAGAGAGAGAGAGTTGGGAGAGAGGGAAGAGAGAGAGAGGAAGGGAGAGAGAGGTAAAGAGAGAAAGGGGGGGAGAGTACCTCAGTAGAATCAGAAGCACCTTTCTTTCCTTCCTCTTCTTATGAATAGAAAGATTGACAACAACAAAGCCATCCTCTCTCATTAAGTCGGAGGAAAAGCCAACGTCGCTGAGGAGCACAATATCTGCAGCAGATGAATAATCCCCTCTGCTCAATCTAGAGCCTGGCATTGAATTTACAATATCCATAATATAATAACTGGAGTCCTGGAATTGAAGGACACACGCAAACACACGTCTTAAAATATACAGAGAGAAGGTGAAAAAATAAATGGATTGGATATCTACCATGACCATTAGTTATCTGTTGACGGGTGACAACTAGAACAAAAACGTCCTACGTGCTGCTTAATTTCACAGAGTCTTGGTGCAAAACCAACATCTTACAGCTTGTCTGTGTGCGTGTGCCTGAACCCCGAATAACCCCATCTGATTTTCTGTGAGGAGCAGGTAGATCTTTCACTGTTATCTCATTCCGTGTAGACATTGGTGGTTATAGCTATGGGGAGACACAGCGGCAAGAGGAAGGCCACATTGGTAAACCCACTGGACTCCTTCTGCCGTGAAAGAATGAGAGCAGAGAGCGAAGAAATGAAGGGATGGATGGAGGGAGATGAGAGATGCAAGAGGGGGAGAAGATAGTGACGGCGGGGTGAGAGATAAGATTCGGGGATGCAGGGATGGAGAAGAAAGAAATGCAAGGATGGAGGGATGGGGAGGGAGGAGAGAAGAGACTCAGGCATGGAAGTATGAGTCAGCAGAATGCTGGGAATGAATCATTCATCATGGCCACTGGTGGTAGAGGCAGGTCGATCACGGTCTGATGGCACATCCTCTGCTGATTTCACAGCCACAGCCGCTAGCTAACCCTGGGTCTGGGAGGGGTGGTACAGCCCCTGGGTGGTAGCTGTCCTCGGCCTGGTCACTGGTGGGTGGGAGGGAGGGAGCTCGACAGCCAATGGATGGCCTTGGCCTGGTGTGGGTTGGTAGAGAACTGCTAGGAGGCAGGAAGGACAGGAAGAGAGATGTTTAGATAAAGCAACAAGGACATTGAGCATAGAGACAGAAAGACTCTCATGAGTGGAATTTGTACAGTAGGGCATATATTCAGGTTAAGCGAGGGAAAGTGCAAATGAGGAGCTACAGAGATAAACCTATGGTCACAATGAGGGACTACTTGAAAGACAGGTTATTGCATTTGATGATGTCATGGTGGCGCAACAACAGACACCAACAGCATACAGTTGTAAATTATTCTGGTTTGGTGTCTTCTTTGGATCTGCCACTCAGGTGGTGGGAGTATTAATGAATAATTTATGATACATGATGATTTCCTTGTGGTTTTTGTTGTGTATTATGCTTTTGCATAAATCCCACTGTGTTTCTACAAAATTCTGAAATTCATATTCATAGAACATATAAATATTCATATCAAAACACATTTGTAACATTTCTTAACATCTTCATTTGATTCTAAATATCTAATTTTATGGTTCCCTATGGTGATTCCCTTCACATGGTGTCTGCAACAGTTACTGTTTAAGGCAAATGGGTGTCTGATTTGTGGATTTCTTAGAGAAAAGAAGTCACTACCCACTGGTGTGCAACCTGAAACATTCCACAGGTCCCTTCTGAGAGTGTGGGGTGGGGGGTGGACAGAGAGAAAGAGTAGGTAAAGAGAAAGAACAGAGAGACTGAAAAAGAGAGAGAAAAAAACACAAGAAAGAGTGCTGCCCAGAGGGTAGAATGGAGAGGCATTGACCTCCTTCTCATTGTTAAACTGCACAAGAGCTTGTCTGGCTTGAGGCCTCCACAGGGTAGAGAATACATTAACTAAAGTAACATCCAACTGAACAACCAGCTAAAACCAAACCATGAGACAGAGAGAGAGGAGTTAACATTTTCAAAATAAAATGTTTTAGTTCCACCAGCAGTCCAGTCAAGTAACTCAACACAACATGTTCATAGAGCAAGACAGCGCGTGAGCAGCAGACTGTAGGGTTGTAGATGGTGATTCATGATTGGTAGAGAAAATAGAGAATAACAGGAAGGATGTGGGCTGACTGGTCAGAGACTAGAGAACATGTGGTGCGCTAACAGAAGGGAGCACTAAGAGATCATGGTACTGATCTGGAAGCCTGAGAATGTGCAGTGTGAGGGAACACTTTGAGGGAACTAAGAGCGCCATAGACCATATGCAATGCAGAGGGTAGCTCTCCGAGATGAACTACTGTGCTCTGTCAACGTGTGAACGTTGTGGTGGACTGGAGATATACTGTGGTGTCTCAGCCACTGAGAACGCTGTCTGACAGCCACCAAGGAGATAAAAACAATAACACTGGTTATTTGAAACCCTGAATCCCAGTTAATGGCCTTCAAATAATCATGCTGAAATTCATACATACAATTTCATGTTAACTGTTGTAGAAGTTATAAATAAACATCCTTCATTTAAGAATGAGGGTGTCGTTTTTGTTTACATCAGAGGGTTGCAAGAGTGGATGAAATATGCCCCTCTGTATTTCCACAATAAATCCCATCCATGATTACGATGATACAGTTGACAGCCAAGGTAACTGGCATTAGAGAAATATGATGGAGGAGTTCTCTGGGCCATGCTTATCTCACCCCTCCAGTCTTTAGAACTGCTATAAAGGCTGTATAATGACACAGGTCATTATATTAGGTAGCCAAGGTCAAGGCCTTCAGAAATCCTCGTAGCTCTATAAGGATTAATAGCCAATACTTTATGTCTCTCCTTGTTTACTGAAGTGGTACATTTCCTTCTCTGTGGTTGAGAACAACGGAGAAAATAAAAAAGGCATGACTACAGGGTTGAAGTAAAATCCAAATGGCAATTATACCTATCATACAGGATACATTCATTTGTACTCTTATCCATCTGAACAGACAACAGACAAGTTAAGTCTGACCTGCTGTCTTTTTGCTTACACCATGTTGGTGTCTGCTAAAGAAAAAAATAATTGGGGAACACATGCAAAAGTAAGTGATCAGCGTAGCTTGTAATTCTGTATATGATGTCCATTCAGGTGGATCCACCCTGCTTCAGCAATCTGACCAACAGTGGTATGTAAACAGTAAATATTCTGGGTTAGAGTATTCATTAATTTTTAGTTCTAGCACACTAGATTGGGAAATATTTTTATGTTGCTAGCTAGCTATTAATTGAGCTAATGCCAAGACTTGTTAGTTGACATTTTTACATGTGTTGGATATTTTTTGTTAGCTTTCTTGCTAGCTATGTAGCAGTCTTTGAACTAGCTAGCTTTGCTTGTTGATTCCAAATGATCATGATCTCTTTTGGCATTGTGCTTTTCTCAGCCTGGCTGCTCCTCTCTAACAAGAATGTTAACCAGCTTGGTAATGACTTGAAAACAAAGACAGGTGAGCTAGTTAAATTTCTTCCATATATTACATTTTTTCCAGCTCACTGGCTAGCTATGTAGCTTGTAAAAATCCTGTTTTTGTTTTCTGGTACACATTGATTTACTATGAGGTTAGCTCCTTTGTCACCTAAATATACTATGATACATTGAATGTTTACTTCTATGTTTAGTTTAGTTTATGGAGGTGCTAACTAAGAAAGCTGCACAAACCTGAGCACAATGTGCCTTTCTTAGCACCAGTTGAGATTGATGTCGTGTGATAGCTTGCGCTGGGAGTCAAACCAAGCAGATGGTATTCAGATCTTCTACCTCTTTGGTCATTCCTAAATCAAAAGGTTCCGGAATAGCCTGGTTCAGGACTCCAGCCCTAAACCCAGTGTGAGTGAAGATCATTCCAGGAACCTAGTCAAGGGTGAGAAGGGTCATAATGGGGTAGTTTATATATATATATATATATATATATATATATATATATATATATATATATATATATTAGTTTAATATCCAGATTTAGCCATTCGGGTAGGATTAAATGTTGAGTTAGAATGACTACAACACACGAAACATTGACTTTTTGGACTAATCTTGTAATCATTCTGTACCTATGGATTTTGTCTTGTGTGAGAGCTGTGATCCAAGCGGATAACTTTTGAAAAGCTCCTAAAGACTCATCTGACTCAATGCTAAGGTGAGATATGTATACAGTGTAAATATACATTTATATACTGTATAATTTATACAAATATGCTTTAAAGATGAATACATGTTGATTATCTACCTTTTACATTGTTGGTACTGACTAATACATTGATTGACCTAGCCAGTTGACGTCCCTGTTCACTTCTTGCCCTGCATTATGTTATGCGAAAACCCACACCAGCACGGAGAAGCAGAAAAGCACCTGCATTTAAAACAAGCAAGTATATTTGCACAAAGTCAGATCGAAAGTTGGCACTGGTTAGCGATTTATGAGTTTTCACACATTTAATACATGAAACTCTTCTAAAATGTGTTTATCCTGGGACTACTCAAGACTCTAGGGAAATTGGAATGCTCCACAGGAATATGTCAAACTACTGTCCAGGGCCATCCACTTTTGGCTTTATGCCTACACAGACAATTAGGACACATCAGGACTTACAATAGTCCAGACATCAGAGAAAGTACACAGTTTCCCCTGTTGTACAGTCCTTGAAGACCCAGTAGAAGAACATCATCAGGGATCCCAGAGAAACAAGCATATTCTATCTGGGGATTGTAGGTCTTACTCACTAGGTTAATTTGTGAACAATTTATGATTAAGGGGATACGCAATATGTCAGTATATTAGCAGTGTGGTGTGGGGGTACATATGTTTATCTTGTGGTTGAGATGATTATTATTGTAAAACTTTTTTCTGTCTTCTGTCTGTGCCACATTTGAAATGTATTATAAACCAGTTAACTGACCTTTTAACCACTTTCATATCATCTGAGGTGATTATCCTTGGAGATTTTAACTTGAATCACAAGATTCCGATAGTATCAGAGTTCTGTTATGTGTTTAATCTAAAACAACTAATCCCTAACTCTTAATACTGCTAGAGGTGTATATTCCAAGATGTTAGTGACCATTGCCCCATTGCAAGTATCAGAGATGTCTGAATTGAAATGTCTCAATTGTCTCCGTGCTTCGGGAAAACATTCTGCCCATCAGAAAAACAGGTTCAACTTCTGACTAGCTAGCTATTTAAGTAACTAAGAAACTGTTGTATAAAGCCTGTCAGAAAAGCAAAATCTGACTGCTGTTTAACTACAGTATTGAATTGTAGAGGGAATCCAGAAATTCTGGTGAATGATGAAAACCCTGAAGAGCAGTTCATACACCACAGATACAGTGCCCTCCAACTGAATGCAAATCTCTTGCATTCAATAAAGTAGTGAGCATGTGACCCACTGACATCCTTTGTCTAACCCTATACTGGCTGATCTCTGTACTTTTTAGCAAATTATAATCTAGCTTTTCTGTTTTTTGGGCTGATCAGAGGTTTGCGTCTTGCTTTGTAGCTTCTGTAATTCTGCTGCCGAAGTCTTCTGCGAACAGTAGATTGTGACACCTTCACCCCAGCATTCCTGGAGGTCTTTGATGATTTCAGTGACACTTATTTTAGGGTTGTTTTTTACAGCTCTGGTCATTAACTGCAATTGTTTTTCTTGACCAACCTGGTCGTCGATGATTGCTGAAGACACCAGTGGTTTCTTTCTTTTTCAGAACATTCAAAATTGTTGATTTGTCTTTTCCCAACTTTTGTGCTACTGTATAGTTCTAATTAAGTTATTCTTTTCTTTTAGCCTCTAAAGTCTTGAAATGGACATAAACAAACAGTGATATTTCATACATTTGCCTCATATTGATCTTTTAATTGTATATTCATGTCTTGAGTGTACAGCAAAAATAGTGACTTTGAATTTACTGTCCCAATAGTAATGGATGGCACTAGTTTTGGATACTGGACTTATGACTGACAATAACTATTGCTGATGCCTTCAATCACCACTTTATTGGGGCAGGGAATGGGTCTACATCCACCACAAATGAGAGAGGGAAAGATGATACACTGAAAAAAAATCAGCTGTCTCTACCTAATAAAATTAAGTAAACTTTTTACATAGATTTTTTTAATGTAATTCCAGCAAGAAAAATCATTGTAGAAGCTACATAAAATGTTATTTTTGAAGTACAGCCAATTTAATTTAAGCTGTTCCAGAGTCATAATTTTATGTATGTGATTTACTTATTTTTAAGACTTTCAAAGAAGCATTTATAAGTCAAACCAACTTAATTTTGTAATCTCCACTATTATTACTTAAAGTGGGACCTACTGTTTTTCTAATGTGTGACTGTCATTTTAAAGGTTTTCAAATTTACTTTTCTATTTGCATTTACTTTTCTAATTTAAAACCAACTTTAACTATTTCTGATTACTTACAAAAAATAATTTGTTCCAGTTTACGTTGATAGAAAAATAACAGCTTTGTTTTGAACATTATCCACATGAGACAAGCTGAATCAGATGTAAACATTTATTTGTTGAAAACACTGCAGACATGTACTGTATTTACACCACAGGGTTCAGTTAGTGCCATTTACAGTTCAAAACAAACATCAGCTACAAAAGCTCTAATGGCTAGTAGCCTTTACAACGTTTATTTTTGCTAACGAATAGAGAGAACACATCAGTTGTGTGTGTAAGGGCAGTGCAGCATGTGTGTGACCGGGCAATGTTTTCTGTGATTCTGTGCCAGTGTGTGAGATTCTGAGTGTGCATGCTAGAGACTGGGTGGGGTGGTGGTTCAGTGTATGTGCTAGTGTGTGTATATGATGGGGTCTGTGTGTGCACTAGTGTGTGAGTGTGCATACTAGTGTACAGGTGCTGGTCATATAATTAGAATATCATCAAAAAGTTGATTTATTTCAGTAATTC